>JACBKR010005120.1:0-20310 GCA_014218235.1 Colocasia esculenta
AATGACTACTCCCTCTTCAGATATGAGTTGGATGAAGAGCTGGCAGTCACCAGTGCCTTGAGCATCCTTTATTCCTAATGCTCTAAGGCTATCCTGCAAATAGACTACTCAGAAGTAGGTACCCAAACTAAGTGCCTTGTTGTGCATGTGTTTACTGTGTGTCCTAATTTATTGCAATGAGAACAGCAATGAATATAATCTATAGTGGATATTTTTCAAGAACTATGACTTGTTTTCCTTTATCAGGAGGTTTGTATCTAAGACCTTATTTATTATTTCCATATTTTGATCCTTTTAAACATAGGGCTAAAGATGTTTTCCCTCTAGTTAATTTTCTAACAGATTCTTTTAAATAAAGATTTTCTTCAGTTAAAGTTTTTAATTTTTCTTCTAACTCTAATTTTTTATTGTCCTTATTTTTTAAATCTTCATTCAAAAGATAAATGTTATGTTTACTGTCCTTCAATTGTTTTTCCAATTGTTCTATTTCTGATTTAAGATCTGAATTAGTGTTTTCCAAACAAGTAGTGTTTTTTTTTAGATTTTTTATTCTTTTACAACACCCTTATGTTTTTCATATAGTTCATTAAGACTTCTTCTAAGTCTTCAGACTCTGACCCTGAATCAGTGCATGAATCAAAAATGGGTCAGAATGTACCTCATCTAGTCCTACCATGAGGGCTAGACTTACCTGCTCTTTCTCCGATTCTGAGCTTGATAATTCTGAGCTTGTGGCCTCTTCATTTTCCCAAGCAGTCGCCATGGCTTTTCTTTTGAATTTACTGTGCTGCTTCTTGGACTTTTCGGTTTGACCAGTCTTCTTGAGTCTTGGACAATCTGGTCTCAGATGTCCAGGTTTTCTGCATTCATAGCAGATTGGTTCTTTTTCCTTTTTCTCTTTCTTTGGATCCTTCTTGATCCATTTTCTTCTTCTTTAAATCTTCTGAAGCTTGGACAATACTTCATCTACGTCACTATCTTCAGAATCTGCATTTTTGGAACTAGAAGAAGAAGAAGTGGAAGGAGCAGCTGCAGCTTTAAGAGCATTAGTGCATTTTTTTTTGATGAGCTTTCAGATAGTCGCTCCATATTAATTTCATGTGCCATGAGGGAACCTATAAGTTATCAATAGAAAGTTTGGTTAAGTCATGGGCTTTTTCAATAGCAGTTACTTTAGGAGTCCATGAAAACGTAAAGACCTAAGTATCTTTCTAACGGTTTCTTCATTAGAAAGAGTTTTACCAAGAGAATTTAAACCTACTACTATGCTTGAAAATCTATTATACATAGTAGGAATGTTTTCATTTGGAAGCATTTTAATTGTTCGTATTGTGAAACAAGAATATCTATCCTAGTTTGTTTCACTTTATCTGTTCCTTCATAAGTTATCTGCAGTTTATCCCATATTTCTTTAGCAGATTTAGATGCAGATACTCTACTGAATTTTCTTTTAGATAAAGCGCAACATAGATAGTTCTTAGCCTTAAAGTTTAAAGATAATTTAATTTTATCTGTTGTTGTAATAGCAGTAGTACCTGGAACAGGAACAATAACATAATCACCTACCTCTATTACCTGTCACAGATCAAAGTCTGTGCCTCGAATGAAGCATTCTATTCGCATCTTCCAATATTGGTAATCGTCTCCATCGAAGAATGGAGGTCTGGTGACTGATTGGCCTTCAGCAAATCCTTGAGATGCCATGGATCTTCTCTAAGATCGTTGGATCTTCTTGATTGATCAGAGAACCTCGCTCTGATACCACTTGTTGGCCCTTTTGGTATGGCAACAAGCTAACCTAGAGGGGGGGGGGGGATAGGTTTTTCTAAAATCTGAAAAACAAACTTAAACACAGAAAATTATCACTTGAAAGTTTGGTTAGTTGAGTGTGATAGAGAGTAGCAGTGCGGAAGCAAATAAACAATCACACAGAGGACACAAGAAATTTATCCTGGTTCGGCCCTTCCCACATGGAAGTACTACGTCCAGTCCCCAAGCAACCTCTTGGGATTTTACTAACCAAGGGTATAGTCCCCCTCAAGAACAATACAACACCCAGCACCCCAGCTGGTCTTCTTCTCTTTCCCGGGCAAGAAGGCAGTCCACTTCAATTACAGGTTAAGAAGCCAACCTCCTGGTACAAACCCCAGTGCGGTTCTGCAAGACACAAACCCCTAGCTAGGTTCTACACTGTATACAGTCCTACAGCTGGACAGAAGTCTTTCTTTTAAAAGAAAGAACAAAGCTGAGAGTTGGAACAAATGAAAACCAACTAAAAGGAACTCTCAACAAAAAGACTCTCTCCCCTAAATTACAAAGTTGCACAGAGAGAGAGAGAGAAGAGAGGAGAAGGAGCTTGAATGCTTGAGTGCTTTAGTTGCCTGAACAATTCTTCTTGGGCTCAGGCTCTTTCTCTTTTTCCTTTGAGTATATGTGGAGTTGAGGTTCTTCCTGGATGTACACTCTTAAAAAATCTTCAGGAAAGCTCTACTTTCTTCTTCAGCCTTGTTTCATCTTTTATATGAGCAGCTTTGAACAAATCTGTTGGAGTTCTAGCCGTTGCTCATCTTCTCTTTCTTCTGATATTTTGTGGTCTACGATGTCTGCAAACATAGAAGAAAGTGTTTAGATAAAAGAGTGTTTCTGTCAAAAAGGTTCATATCTCTGTGTTTCCTGTTGTCGTTTAGAAGTGGTAGGTAAGCCCTTTTTGACTGACAGGAGTGAAGAGATCCTATGAGACAAAAAGATCTTATGTCAGAAGGATAGAAGATTACGTAAACGAAATATATTTGACTTTTCATTAGGCGCCAAAGTATTTGAAACATCAGAGTATAAAGAAAATCGATGTTTAAGTTGAAATCGTTGTTGGGCTCAAATCGATCTTTAAGTAGAGGCAAATCGTTGTTTGAAAGCAAATTGTTGTTTGCCTTATGAAACCGTTACAACGATCAAATCGTTGTTTCACTTAACGATGATCAAATCATTGTTTCACTTAATGAATCGTTACACGATCAAATTGTTGTGTGACTAAGGCAAATCATTGTTTAAGAGCAAATCGTTGTTTGACTAAGGCAAATCGTTGTTTAAGAGCAAATCGTTGTTTTCACTTATGAAATCGATATGAGTCCGAAATCGTTATGCTCACTTATCAAATCGTTATAAGATGAAGTCGTTGAGCGATCAAATCGTTGTTTCACTTAACGAATCGTTACATGATCAAATCGTTGTGTAACTTATCGAATCGTTACATGATCAAATCAGTATGAGTGCGAAATCGATGTTTCACTTACGAAATCGTTGTGAGAGTGAAATCGATGTGGCACTGTAAAAAGAAATCGATGTATATTGAATGGACATCGATTTAGCTTTTTAGTGTAAAACACACATCGATAATTCCATAAATTTATATTTATTAGGAAAAACATGATATTAAATTTATTTAATAATATTTAATTAATCATAAATTTTGTTATCACCAAAATACCATAAATTTATATTTCACTTGGAAAACATGATATTAAATATATTTAATGATTTTTAATTAATCATAAATTTTGTTATCAACAAAATACCATAAATTTATATTTCACTTGGAAAACATGATATTAAACATATTTAATAATGTTTAATTAATAATAAATTTGTTATCACAAAAAGTAATGGTAAAATATAGAGTGGTTCAATAATCTCCCCCTTTTGGTGATGACAAAATTTATGAGAATTTTATTACAAAAATACTTAAAGCATAAAAATACAGAAAATTCATAGATAATTCATACTCTCCCCCTTTTTGTCACTAACCGAAAAGGAAAGATCTTACCATGCATTCTCTCCCCTTTGTGAAAATTTCTTACCATTGAGGGGTTCAACAATAATTGATATTAATGAATAACTCCCCCTTAGTCTGTACTCCCCCTGAATGAGAGACTCCACTTGAATGAGACTTGCAAATAATTGTTAGTAATATTAAATTTAAAAATGATTTATGACTACTCCCTCTTCAGATATGAGTTGGATGAAGAGCTGGCAGTCACCAGTGCCTTGAACATTCTTTATTCCTGATGCTCTAAGGCTATCCTGTAAATAGACTACTCAGAAGTAGGTACTCAAATCTTTTTGGGTCCTTGATGGTTAGATGCATGAAAATAACCTTTAGGAATCCAAACTAAGTGCCTTGTTGTGCAGGTGTTTACTGTGTGTCCTAATTTATTGCAATGAGAATAACAATGAATATAATATATTTTGCAGTTCTTATTATTTTTATGATGTCTGTTTAGACATAATTTTTGGAAACTTTTTCTTTTACAGGGGCCTTTTTCTGAGGCAACTTGGTTTCTTTTACAATTTTGGTAGTGGATATTTTTCAAGAATTATGACTTATTTTCCTTTTCAGGAGGTTTGTATGACCTTGTTTATTATTTCCAGATTTTGATCCTTTTAAGCATAGGGCTAAAGATGTTTTCCCTCTAGTTATTTTCTAATGATTCTTTTAAATAAAGATTTTCTTCAGTTCGAGTTTTTTATTTTTCTTCTAACTCTAATTTTTCATTGTCCTTATTTTTTAAATCTTCATTCAAAAGATAAATGTTATCTTTACTATCCTTCATTGTTTTTCCAATTGTTCTATTTCTGATTTAAGATCTGAATTAGTGTTTTCCAAACAAGTAGTGTTGTTTTCCAGATTTTTTTAATTCTTTTACAGCACCCTTATGTTTTTCATATAGTTCATTAAAGACTTCTTCTAAGTCTTCAGACCCTGACCCTGAATCAGTGCATGAATCAAAAAATGGGTCAGAATGTACCTCATCTAGTCCTACAATGAGGGCTAGACTTACCTGCTCTTTCTCCGATTCTGAACTTGATAATTCTGAGCTTGTGACCTCTTCATTTTCCCAAGCAGCCGCCATGACTTTTCTTTTGAATTTCTTGTGCTGCTTCTTGGACTTTTCGGTTTGACCAGTCTTCTAGAGTCTTGGACAATCTGGTCTCAGATGTCTAGGTTTTCTACATTCATAGCAGACTGGTTCTCTTTCCTTTTTCTCTCTTTTCCTTTGGATCATTCTTGATCTATTTTTCTTCTTCTTTAAAATCTTCTGAAGCTTGGACAGTACTTCATCTACGCCACTGTCTTCAGAATCTGCATTTTTTTAACTAGAAGAAGAAGAAGTGGAAGGAGCAGCTGCAGCTTTAAGAGCATTAGTGTATTTTTTCTTTGATGAACTTTCAGATAGTCGCTCCATATTAATTTCATGTGCCATAAGGAACTTATTAAGTTATCAATAGAAAGTTTGGTTAAGTCATGGGCTTCTTCAATAGCTGTTACTTTAGGAGTCCATGAAAACGTTAAAGACCTAAGTATCTTTCTAACGGTTTCTTCATTAGAAAGAGTTTTACCAAGAGAATTTAAACCTACTACTATGCTTGAAAATCTATTATACATAGTAGTAATGTTTTCATTTGGAAGCATTTTAAATTGTTCGTATTGTGAAACAAGAATATCTATCCTAGTTTGTTTCACTTTATCTGTTCCTTCATAAGTTATGTGTAGTTTATCCCATATTTCTTTACCAGATTTACATGCAGATACTCTACTGAATTCTCTTTTAGATAAAGCGCAATATAGATAGTTCTTAGCCTTAAAGTTTAAAGATAATTTAATTTTATTTGTTGCTGTAATAGCAGTAGTACCTGAAACAGGAACAATAACATAATCACCTGCCTCTATTACCTGCCACAGATCAAAGTCTGTGCCTCGAATGAAGCATTCCATTCGCATCTTCCAATATTGGTAATCCTCTCCATCAAAGAATGGAGGTCTGGTGACTAATTGGCCTTCAACAAATCCTTGAGCTGCCATGGATCTTCTCTAAGATCGTTGGATCATCTTGATTGATCAGAGAACCTCGCTCTGATACCACTTGTTGGCCCTTTTGGTACGGCAGCAAGCTAACCTAGAGGGGGGGGTGAATAGGTTTTTCTGAAATCTGAAAAACAAACTTAAACACAGAAAATTATCACTTGAAAGTTTGGTTAGTTGAGTGTGATAGAGAGTAGCAGTGCGGAAGCAAATAAACAATCACACAGAGGACATAAGGAATTTATCCTAGTTCGGCCCTTCCCACATGAAAGTACTACGTCCAGTCCCCAAGCAACCTCTTGGGATTTTACTAACCAAGGGTATAGTCCCCATCAAGGACAATACAACACCCAACACCCCAGTTGGTCTTCTTCTCTTTCCCGGGCAAGAAGGCAGCCCACTTCTATTACATGTTAAGAAGCCAACCTCCTGGTACAAACCCCAGTGTGGTTCTGCTAGACACAAACCCCTAGCTAGGTTCTACACTGTATACAGTCCTACAGCTGGACAGAAGTCTTTCTTATAAAAGAAAGAACAAAGCTGAGAGTTGGAACAAATGAAATCCAACTAAAAGGAACTCTCAGCAAAAAGACTCTCTCCCCCAAATTACAAAGTTGCACAGAGAGAGAGAGAAGAGAGGAGAAGGAGCTTGAATGCTTGAGTGCTTCAGTTGCTTGAACACTTCTTCTTAGGCTCGGGCTCTTTCTCTCTTTTCCTTTGAGTGTATGTGGAGTTGAGGTTCTTCCTGGATGTACAATCTTAAAAAATCTTCAGGAAAGCTCTACTTTCTTCTTTAGCCTTGGTTCATCTTTTATATGAGCAGCTTTGAACAAATCCGTTGGAGTTCTAGCCATTGCTCATCTTCTCTTTCTTCTGATATTTTGTGGTCTACGATGTTTGCAAGCATAGAAGAAAGTGTTTAGATAAAAGAGTGTTTCTGTCAAAAAGGTTCATACCTCTGTGTTTCCTGTTGTCGTCCAGAAGTGGTAGGTAAGCCCTTTTTGACTGACAGGAGTGAAGAGATCCTATGAGACAAAAAAATCTTCTGTCAGAAGGATAGAAGATTACGTAAATGAAATATATTTGACTTTTCATTAGGCGCCAAAGTATTTGAAACATCAGAGTATAAAGGAAATCGATGTTTAAGTTGAAATCGTTGCTGGGCTCAAATCGATCTTTAAGTAGAGGCAAATCGTTGTTTGATCAAGTCGTTATTTGAAAGCAAATCGTTGTTTGCCTTATGAAATCGTTACATCGATCAAATCGTTGTTTTACTTCAATCATCAAATGTCGTTGTTTCACTTAACGAATTGTTACACGATCAAATCATTGTATGACTAAGGCAAATCGTTGTTTAAGAGCAAATCGTTGTTTGATTAAGGCAAATCGTTGTTTAAGAGCAAATCATTGTTTTCACTTATGAAATCGATATGAGTCCGAAATCGTTATGCTCACTTATCAAATCGTTATAAGATGAAGTCGTTGAGCGATCAAATCGTTGTTTCACTTAACGAATCGTTACACGATCAAATCGTTGTGTAACTTATCGAATCGTTACATGATCAAATCGTTACACGATCAAATCGGTATGAGTGCGAAATCGATGTTTCACTTACGAAATCGTTGTGAGAGTGAAATCGATGTTTCACTTACAAAATCGTTGTGAGAGTGAAATCGATGTGAAACTGAAATCGATGTGGCACTATGAACAGAAATCGATGTATATTGAATGGACATCGATTTAGCTTTTTAGTGCAAAACACATATCGATAATTCCATAAATTTATATTTATTAGGAAAAACATGATATTAAATTTATTTAATAATATTTAATTTAGCATAAATTTTTTTATCACCAAAATACCATAAATTTATATTTCACTTGGAAAACATGATATTATATATTTAATAATTTTTAATTAATCATAAATTTTGTTATCACCAAAATACCATAAATTTATATTTCACTTGGAAAACATGATATAAATATATTTAATAATTTTTAATTAATTATAAATTTTGTTATCACCAAAATATAAGGGTAAAATATAGAGTGGTTCAGTAGGCTCTTCTCAAGTCAAGGCAGAAAGGTGCAAAGAGGAAAGGCTCCAGATGGCTTTATGGACAAGAAGAAAGTATAAGGTTCAGCCATGAAGGGTCTTATGGCTTATTTAAGGGGTCTTGGTCCAGTTAAAGCGTTTCTTTAATCCATAGGAGGACAAAAAGGGCAGTCAGGTCTAATTTGGCCATACATGGGTCATGCGACCATGCCCAACCCTATGCCATGTCTTACCTAACCTTGACTTGGTATGGGAAAAAGGACAGACCCATCATACCTGGGCCATATCTATGTTGACCCACTTATGGGGAAAGGACAGGGGTAGGTAAAAACCACCTATGCCTTTTTACCAACTTCCAAGTGATATGTCTAAGGGGTCATTTAGTGCCACAGTGGACACCGGGAGGAAGGTTTGGGAGGGGGTCTGGGATAGAGGGGGTTCGATCTCGAGGGGTGGGGCTCTGGGGTGCGCAGTGGCTTCGCCATTGTGCCATTCAAAAAAAAGTACAGACTATTCATTTTCTTCCCTATATTAACCCTCCAAGTTGTTCTATTATGATGGGAGGACAAGGCCCCATCGATTGGTGTTCAGAAGCCACATCAATTGTTGAGAAGTCATATATTGATTGTGAACATAGCTTCATATCGATTAGCATAAGAAAAGACAATCAATTTGTGATTAACAAGGCAATCGATTGGCTAGAGACAATCGATTGGTGACTGACAGGGCAATCGATTGGCATAGAGACAATCGATTGGTGAAGGGAAAACATCGATTGGTCATTAGACCATCGATTGCTGAAGGATAAACAATCGATTGGTGACCAAATCTGATGGGCCTTTCGATTGGTGACCATTCTAGCGATTGGTCTTCTATCCTTTCAATTGAGTTTGAAAATGGGAATCGATTGGTGACTAAGTGTTCCAATTGTTAAACAAAGTATCAAGAAGTATTGCAATTGGCCGTATAATTGGTCTAGAGCTCTATTTTGATTACATGAATATGTGAAAATATGTCATATTTATAAGTTATGTTAACCACTATGTGCTATAAGAATCCATATGTAGTTTGTGTGATTAAACATGTTTATATAGTACTTGTTAATGGCCATGTAAATCATGTGATAATTTACTTAATACGTTATACTTGTGTAGAGTGTATGTGATAAGTGTATGGATGTGATAGTTTACTTAATGCGTTATACTTGCTGAGCCTATTGCATAGACTCATTCTTGCTTAAACATACATGTGAGACAAGTATTTCAGAACTCGAGGAGGAGATAGCGAGGATCGACTCTGAACATGAGGAGTAGTTGCAGCTTAGAGAGCTATTGCTATAGCTTGTAATTTTCTTTTTACTTAGTACGTGAGACATTATTGTAATATGGACTTATAGACTTGGTTATTTGTGGACTTTGTTACATTTATTTTGCTACTATATAACTGTGGGATGTGTGTGGTGATGATGAAATAAGAATTATCTTAGTTTTCACTGTACTTTCTTTTATTATTTGTGTACATCTCTACCTATTTTGTTGTGTTGGATATATATCCCACTGTGATGACACACTTTATATCGACGTGAATTAATATAATAGTACCATATAAAGAAGGTGGTTACACTTAATAAAACTCGAATGATTTGAAAATAAAAGAAGAAGCAATGCTAACCCGGTTCAGACAAGCAAATCGCACCCACGTGCCATCGACTTGGGAACATGACAGGTATGGCACATCACAAGAGTGGGCATCGAGCCATCGAGCACGTTACAGATCAGGGTCACCATCACCACCCAAGAGGAAACCTGATAAAATATCTAAAGAAAGTAACAAAAACGATGAGCCGATGACGACAAAAGAGGGAGGTAGAGTGTACAATATGTGGGGGCTTTATTGAAGTAAAACACATCAATCAATATACGCAAATCCTCTAATTATTTCTATTCTAAGAGAAAATTTTATTCCACTTTATAATTACATTTTCGTATACTCTATATTTTTATTAGATGGGTACAATGTATTCCTAATTTATTGACCATTAGAAAAATTAAAATGCATGAGAAAATATAATTACGAAGTACAGTAAACTTTTCTCCAATTCTAATATTGACTATTTACTGTACTTTTTGGCCTTGCGATTGTTGAAGAGCTTGCTAATGTTTGGATAACTCGTAACTCTACTCTCCTCTTTCCTTTCAATAACGTTAACGTTATGAGAAGTTCTCCTCAATCTGGGGCGGCGGAGGCCGGTCTGGATTTTAAGGAATTCGAAGAATCTAACTAAATATAAAACTTAGTTGGGGGTTGAGGGGGGGGGGGGGGGGGGCAATCAATCCCCTGACATGAAGTCTATTATATCAAAAGTCGTATAAATCCACAGTGTGATCTCTTTACTTTACCACCATCATCTTATCAAACATAAACGCGTGGAATGATAACTAAAAATAAAAATAAAAATAAAAATGAAGAGACAAAAAGAGAGAGAGAGAGAGAGATATATATATATATATGAATCTTTTAAGGGGGATACGCACTAAATACATCAAAGTCCGTTAATTTTGGGGGACACGACTCGAGGAAAGAAAATGGCAGCAGCCAGCCTCCAGCGCGTTGGAGAATCCCGACAGAGATGTCGGCCGCACCCTCGCAGATCCTGCGCGCCGTAGCCGCCAAGGCGCAGCGCGCTGCCCTCTTCCATTCGCCCCCGCGATCCCCGTCGTCATCCCTCCTCATTACTTCCTCGTTGGCTCCGCCTCTTCGTCCCGCCCTCAGATCTGCCCGTTCTTCTTCTTCTCGCGCGTCTCCTCGCTCACCCGTCCCCGCTGCTCCCCGGGCCACAGCCTCGACTGCGGCCGCTCCTATGGACGGGAAGGGGGCCTCCACCACCACCGATGATGCCGGAATGGACGCTGTCCAGCGGCGCCTCATGTTCGAGGACGAGTAAGTCCTTCCCCGTCCGTCCGTCCTCTTCTACTTGCTTTCTTTGTCCCTGCTGTTTTTCTGCTCTTTCCTTTGTCTACGAGCGTCACTGCTGCTGCTGCTGCTGCTGCTGCTTCCTCCTCTCTATGCATCATCGTGCGCTCGCAAGTCCTATGGATTTTCTAGTCGGTCGCTGTTTTTTTTTTCTAGTGCCACTCTGGACAGAGTTGGACCTCATTTTGCAAAGTTTGTTATAAACTTTATTTTCGTCTGAAGTCAGTCCTCTCGTTCCATGTTCTTTTTGATGTTCATGTGACAAATCATACTCCTTTTTCTTCTAGAAATCTTAAGTCTTTTTCTCTTAGTAATTTCCCCCTCTTTCTGTTCTGATTTTGCCGTGAGATTGTCGCTCTTGCATGACTGGTGATTCCATGCAGCTTTGCATCTTCACTCCTAGATGCTGAAGAGTAACTACCATGATTTTAATAGCTTGCTTCTATAGTACTCTGTGCCTTTTCATTTGGTAGTCGCAGCAGTGGTGATAGATCATGCCTTTGCGCTTCCTGGAGTTGCCAGAGAATTCTAAGCGCTTCTTCTGCCTGTTGGGACGATTATGCCTGTGATTTAATTGTTTTCTCTGTTACATCAACCGCTATTACCGTACTTACGGATGGAAAA
Source organism: Colocasia esculenta (assembly GCA_014218235.1). Classification (NCBI taxonomy): domain Eukaryota; kingdom Viridiplantae; phylum Streptophyta; class Magnoliopsida; order Alismatales; family Araceae; genus Colocasia; species Colocasia esculenta. The sequence continues at coordinate 11,515 of JACBKR010005120.1, forward strand.
TGAAAACTAAGCACCCTCTTCGGTTTCACCTGTCCACCAATTACAACTTCTCCTCATTCAAAGTTGAGCACTGGAGAAAAACAGAGAATGTCTTGTTTCTCTTGCAAAAGGCCTGGTTTTTATTGTCCTGCTGGTTTCAATTTTCCTACTTGGAACGTCCACTTAGGAGAATGCCATTTCTATTGTCTTTCACGAGGATGAAAAGTGTGCAAATGACTTTCCTTCCAACTTATAGTGAGGAATTCAAGGCATGAGAAGTTTTGGAAGAATATATTCTGGATGTTGATGACTTTAATATCCTCCTTACACCGTTTGTTCTTTTTGGTCAGGGACTTGTCTAAAGCATTGGCTTTGTTTCTTCCCATTTGTCACTGGACTGCAAACTTTTTTGATGTGTGGGGTTTTGTTTTACCTTTTCTCACATTGTTGGTTTTTTATTTCATTTGGTCACTGAGTTTTCTTATGCCATGCTTTCATTTATTGCTTATTGCTGTAATAAATCTTTGGTTGCATACGTTGATGTCTTGAAGTACAGTGGCTAATCAAGAGGAGAGGAGTGAATTGATTATGCCCAATTAAAATTTAAACTACACACGATTTCGACCTTGCTAAGTGAAACAATAAGCACAGCAGAAACACTTTTTGCTAGCAGACATATCAGAGGGATAGAAGATATGGAGAACACGTCACAATGCACACATGATTTTTTAGGTGGTTCGGTTACACAATGTATGCAACCTACATCCACCCCTCACACTCATCAGACCTAACCACACTATCTTGTTTATTGGGTACAAGACACAACCACCCATACACGTATACACACACGTCCTGTTTCCGGATACAGGAACAAACCTGCCACACACACGTTTGTTTCTTGGGACAAAACTAACCTAGACTTGTTTCCTGCTAGGGCTGTAAATGGATCTGGATAATATTCGGATCCGGTTCGGATTCGTATCCAAATAGGTGGATATTATCCGTTTAATGAATATCTGATGGAGCAGATATTGGATACGGATATTATCCGAATATTAAACGGAGCGGACGCGGAATCAGGTGATCCGCTCCGTTTAAGATCCGATCCGAACAAAGCGGTGAAATTGTGTAGAAACCCTCGATCCCTCCAGCGGCCTCCCGGCCGCCCCGCCCCACCGGCCTCTCTCCTCTCCGTCATGGTATCAATGGGGGGCACCACGGTGCTCCTTGCCTTTTGTCCCCGACAAGCTTCTCTCCTCACCATCTCGGCTTCCCCTCGTCGTCTTCGTCGGCAACACCTTCATCCTCCTTGGCTCCCTCGAGGTCGGGGCCCTTGGCTCCCTCGAGGTCGGGGTGGCGCGGGGGAGGCGGATGCATGAGGAAAAGGAGCAGCAGCTGCTCGTCCTTTGATCTTCTTGCCTGGGCTTGGAGTACCAGATCTGCACTTGGCGAGGACGAGCTTGTCCATCATGGTGATGATGCTGAACCTGCACGAAGGGGAGCAGGTCGGCAGTAGCCCTAACCGCTGGGAGAAGACGAGAGACATCTGCGTCAGCGTCATCACCAGCTACTCCCCCACCATCCTCTGCACCCAGCAAGGTGTTTAATGATCCCGTGGAATAGGAGTGGGGAGTGGAGGCGGCGTTGCTGATACGGCGAGAGGCATCTCTCGATTTCCCCAATTTGTTCATTTTGGGGTGCTTTCGGTGGTTAGTTTCTGATTGTAGGGGTTTTGGTAAGGCAGGTGTCAAGTCCTAGCTGGACTTCCTTCAGCAGTGCTTCCTCAGTGAGTTTTCCGGCTTCGTTGTTCATAGCCGCTCCCCAATTCGACAATGGAACATGAAGATGTTGATCACATTTTCAAAACAATTTGAATATTGTCTTTGAAAGAACTTGTCTTATGTTTGATTTGGACATGTCATTTGAATGTGGGATATGTATTTAATGTTTATGTGCTATGCTGGAAAACTGAATTGTTCTTTAGTTGAAATCAAGTAGCAATTGTATTTTCATTATATATTATTTGTATAAATGTTAATGTTCAGTTTAGAGATTGTTTGTGACATTTCTAATTTTTTAAAGATTTTTACAGATTTTTTTTCTTCTGATTTTAGGTCACTTAATGGCTTTATTAGAACTCATGTTTTCGAAGCGGATAATATCTGTATCCACTCCGGATCCGAATATTATCCGATTAAAATATCTGCTCCGTATTCGAATATTATTCGAACCGGATATGAATAATCCGATTAACTAATCGGAGCAGAAACGAAAAATCCATATCCGCTCCGTATTCGATCCGTTTACAGCCCTATTTCCTGGGACAAGATTAACCCAACACGTAGAGCACGTCAACTGTACACGATGATCCATAGCACCACCAACACACACACCCCTCAATGTTTAAAGCTCACACAGACATCAACATGTTCAGAACAAGACAATAAGCATTAGACAGAGAAAGACTCTAGATGAACGGAAGAGTTTCAAGCATCTCCTGTCGAAATATCAAGTTGCTCCCTTCTTTTGACACAGCCCGATGAAGACTTCACAACACGTAGTCGATGCGTAACGCTTCCTGGATCATCCACGCATGTAGCAGCACTGTCATAGCATCATTTGCATCACGTTCATGTCTTTAGATCAGCCCCTTCTTCCTCTGGATGCTTTGTAGTCCTGTACAATTTGATCTGGATCCTCAGGGCCAAGAAGCTCTTGCTGAGATGAAGAATGGTTTTAAAAGGCTTAGGATTGCACGTCTCATGCTCAGAAACATAGTTTCTTATGTGTTGGATGGTTTCCAAAAGTTCTCCTGTCGTTTAGGCAACTTCTGTGCTTGATTCAAACTAAAATAGGAAACTGCATTTTTTTTGCGTCAATGAAATCGGGCGACCAGTGTACCTGGTCGGTCGACCAATGTACTTGCCAAAAAAAAGGCTTAAGTTAGTTTCTGAACATTCATCGGTCGACCAATATTTTACCTTCGATCTATCAATGCATCTGTCGGTTGACCAGTGACCTCTGTCAGTCGACCAGTCTTGGTCTTTGCCATGGGTTTGAAGTTTCTAGGAAGATTGGTTGACCTATCACAGTTTCTGGTCGATCAATTTGTCCTGTCGGTCGACCTATGAAGGCTGTCAGTCGATCGATGGAGACTTGTTTACCCACTCCAAAGTTATTGGATGAATTGTTTTTGGTCAATCGATGCCCTCTGTTTGGATGACCAGACTAACCCTTTGGTCGACTAGTCTGGGATCCGGTCTTGACTTCTCTTGGCCTTTGACCCATGTGTACTTGTCTTCTTTTCTCATGCTTTGGCACACTTAAACACACACACATGAAAAATCTAATTTATGAGGTCTATGACATTACATTTTGTCATATCAACTCATCACACAAGCAATCGTCACATGAATCCAATGTTTTGTTATCATCAAAATCTACTGAATTATAACAATTTCTCCCTTTTTGATGATGACAAAACACCTATAGATTTTTCAAACACAAACATTCATTTATATCCAAACATCCATATCAATCATACTCATCCAACATAAAATCATATAAGAAGAAAACTTCATTGCAATTTTTGGATTTTTTATTATACATCTTTTTTTATATGCATTTTTGAATTTTTGGCTCTAAGACACCAGCCTAACCTATATGATGCATAAATCATGCATTCACACAAACATACCCAACATAAGCACAAGCACTAAAAATAAATATAAACTACATATACTTCTCCCCCTTTGACATCATCGAAAAGGCGGGAGTGGGATAAAAACAATACAAGTGACTCAAGATCTTGGGTGTGCAGCATTGAAGATCACAAGGGAGATGATGCATGCATCAAGGAAAAAAATATGTTGGTCCATGTATTTAGAACAATTCTGCAGAATACAGTCAAAATTAAATATTTCCACATGTACTTGTGTTTAACATGATTAATGGGCATCAAACAAGTGGACATATGAACCTTTTAATTAACACTAAAGGATGTTTTTCTACTCTACATAGTTCAAATTATATCCTTGATTTTTGGTAGCATACTGCATGCACTTTGTCTTTTTTTCTTTTCTTTTCTTTTATCTCCTTTTTTAGATGGAGTTTCTTTCACCGTTTGATGCGAAACTCCTCATTTATTTATTTAGTGGAAAGTTCCGATTACTAGGTTTAGGTAGTCCTCATTTAATTTTTGTCTTTTGCTTTTCCTTTTTGAACACAATATAAGCAAGTAGTTTTTTCCTTACGATTATTCGCCAATGAAAAATGCAAAATATCGAGCATCGCTAAAGTGTTAAGAAATTTTTTCATCATCCTCATATTTGATATCCATTAATCTCATTAAGGTGCAAATATGTATAGGATCAATAGAATTTCAGGTGTAAGCTGTGAATAATGCTAAAAATCTGACCAATTAGCTTCCCCTTAATATTTGTACAAAGCACTCACGGCTTTCCCCCCTAAGTGTTTGAAACATGCACTCTAACCTTGAGTCATTGCAATTTATTTATGCCAAGGCGTTCAGCCATAGGAGAGCAAGGAATTGGTTCATACATATAAGTATACACATTCACACATGGATTTGTATGCAAAAACTCATAACAAGCAATTGTGACTTATTGACATTCTTAGACATACCTTTATGCGGTGTTTGGGAACACTTTTAAAAAAAGTTATTTTTACCTAAAAAAGTATGTTGTGACAGTTTTTAACTTAAAATTTAAAATTATGAAAATATGACGTTATCTGTTTGACAAAAATATCAAAATTTTAAAATTTATATTGATGTGTTTGGTAGAGAAGACAGAGGGGGGGGGGGGGGGAGAGGAGGAGGGGGCGGCACAGGGGGGGGGGTGTTCCAGCACATGGAAGGCAGGATCGAAATCGGATCGGGATCGCTTGGCACCGATCCGATCCGGATTAGGATCGGATCGCAAGATCCCACGGATCTAAAAAAGTCTGGCTGATCTTGGATCGGCTAGTCTACAAAATGTTTTTTTTTTAATTCAGAAAAAAATCAGGAAAAAACAGAAAAATGAGAGAAATTGAAAGAACTAACATTTGCATCAAAAATCAATCATACATGCATTCATAGTATATGAAACATAAGACTTTGTGTATTATTACTACTATAATAATACAAGAAAAGCATAAAATATTAAAGACTTTGTGTATTATTTACCTGAATACTATTTAAGTAAATGTTACAATTTGTAGTTTCATTTACTTAAGATATTATATGTAAATAAAGAAGTACCCCCCATTTAAATCCAATAAAAATATAAAAAAAATTACATCTCTTACCAATAAAAAGCCAACTCTCCCATCCACGAAGAAAATCGTGATTTTGGTGATTCTATCAAAATCGCAACTTTCTAATCTCTCATAATTTGACATATATAAAAATTTTATATTTTAAATGAGCCCAATAAAATATTAAAAATCTAAAGTCCAACAAAAAAAAATCAAACGTGTATATGACTTCTCCAAGGGAGCCACTCTCCTACTGACAGCACTAAGTCTGCTTGAGACCTCTCAGGATTTGGTCAAACTAAGCTATCATTACTCAAAGTCATGAGTGTCATGAGTTTGGATAATGATAGATTAGGTTTGACCAAATCCTGAAAGGTTTGGATGATGATAACTTAGGTTTGACCAAATCTTAGAGGTCTCAAGCAGATTAAGTGTTGTCAGTAGAAGAGTGGCTCTCTTGGAGAAGTCATATGCATCTTTTACTTTTTTACCGGATTTTAGATTTTTAATATTCTATTAGGTTTATTTGAATTATGAAATTTTTAGATATGTCAAGTAATGAGAGATTAAAAAGTCGCTATTTTGATGGAATTACCAAAATCGTGATTTTCTTCTTGGATGGGAGAGTTGACTTTTTATTGGTAAGAGATATGATTTTTCTGATATTTTTATTAGATTCAAATGGGAAGTACTTCTTTATTTACATGTAATATCTTAAGTAAATGGCCTGGATCAATCTGGATCGATTTGGATTAATCTAGATCGGCGGATCCCTGCTCGATTATGGCTGATCCAGCTGGAAGTCTTGCCGATTCAGGGACTTCCCCCCAGACTTGGATCTTCATGCTGCGATCTGATCTTGGATCGGTCGATTTTGGGCCGATCCCACCAATTTTTCCTTCCATGTTCCAGCAGGGGGGGGGGGGGGGGCTTCTAGCAGGAGGGAGGAGGAGGGGGCGACGCAGGGTTGGGGGGGGTGGGGGCGCTTTCGGAGGGGGGGGGGGGAGGAGGGGGCGGCGAGGGGGGGTGGGCGATCCAGGGGGCGAGGGAGGTGGAGGGGATGACACAAGGGGGGGGGGGGCATCCAAAGGGGAGGAGGGGGCGACGCAGGGTTGGGGGGGGGGTGGGGGGGGGGGGGGAGATCAAAGGGGGGAGGTGGAGGGGACGAAGGGGCATCCAAGGGGGAGGAGGGGGCGATCCGGGGGTAGTTGGGAGAGGAGGAGGGAGTCGTGCGTGTGTGTTTTTTTAAATTGCTCCATACTTGTTTTTTGTTTTAAAAGAGATTTACATGGGATAGATTATAAAAAAGTGCAACTAGGGGGGAGGTGGAGGGGGCGCGCGCGTGGTGGGCGGGGGAGGGGGGCGGCACAGAGTGGGGGGGGGAGGAGGAGGGGTTGGCGCGGGGGGGGGGAGATCAAAGGGGGGAGGTGGAGGGCGCGACGAAGTGGGGGGGGGGGGGGAGGATGGGGGCGGCGAGGGGGGGTGGGCGATCCAGGGGGCGAGGGAGGTGGAGGGGATGGAGATCGGGGTGGGGGCGATCTGGGGGCAGTTGGGAGAGGAGGAGGGAGTCGTGCGTATTTTTTTTTTTTTAATTTCTCCATACTTGTATTTGTTTTGAGAGAGATTACATGGGATAAGATTATAAAAAAGTGCAACCAGGGGGGAGGTGGAGGGGGCGGCAGGGGGGGGGGGGGGCGATCTAGGGGGCGAGGGAGGTGGAGGGGACGAAGATCGAGGGGGGGGCATCCAAGGGGGAGGAGGGGGGATCCGGGGGTAGTTGGTAGAGGAGGAGGGAGTTGTGCGTGTGTTTTTTTTTTAAAAAATGCTCCATACTTGTTTTTGTTTTGAGAGCGATTTACATGGGATAAGATTTTTTCTCTAAAATAAAAAACTACTTACCAAACATGTCTATGCGTCCGTCCTTCTTTTTTAAATTTAAGAGAAAAAATGATAAAAATGTGCAACCAAACACCCTATTAGAGTTTAGACTACCTATCTTGGACTCTTTCTAAGAACCTACTAACAAAGACTGAAATTTTGTTTTTCTGAATAAACTAGAACAACAAGATCTTTTTTTCTTATTTCAGAAAAGATCATCAAAATCATATAATGAATTAGCATTTAAATGAGTATTCATGCTGCAATAAAAGTTCACGAAACAATAAACGTGATACTCACTATTGAATCCTTTTAATGTGGCTCGAGTAATAGGAAGTGCACCAACATAGCAAATTTCAAGGCACCTGCAAAACAAAGCTCTCAAGCCGGGCGTTATTGGAGAATGCACCACATTGCACCTAGGATGTTTACGTGGGTTGGTTACACAATGCGTGTAACCTACATGCACCCCTCACATTTGTGAGGCCTAACCACACACTATCTTGTTTACCGGCTAAAAGACACAAAACCCACCCCCTATACACGTCCTATTTCTGGATATAGGAACAGACCCACCACACACGTTTGTTTCCTGGAACAAATCTACCCCCGACTCTTTCCTGGGACAAGACTAACCTAACACATAGAGCATGCCAACTCTACACGATGATGCCGTAGCACCACCAACCACACACACCCCTCAACGTTTAAGCTCACACAGACATCAGCATGTCCAAAACTAGACAATGAGCACCGGACAGAGAAAGACTCTAGATGTACAAAAGAGTTTTAGGCTCCCCTTGTAGAAATATCAAGTTTCTCCCTTCTTTTTGACACAGCTAGACGAAGACTTCTCAGTACGTAGTCTATGTATAATACTTCCTAGATCATCCACACATGTAGCAGCACTTTCATGGCATCATTTGCTTCATATTCATGTAGATCAACTCCTTCCTCTAGATGCTCTGCAGCCTTGTACAGGTTGATCTGGATGCTCAGGGCACTTGCTGAGATCAAAATGGTTTCAAAAGCGTTAGGGTTGTGCACCTCATGCTCAGGTCAGAAGGTTTCCAAAAGTTCTTTCGTCATTTAGGCAACTTCTGTGCTTGATTCGAACCAAAATACGAAATTGCATTTTTCTGCATCGCCAGAATCAGTCGACCAATGTACCTGGTCAGTCGACCAATGTACCTGCCATAAAAAAGGCGTAAGTCAGTTTCTGAACATTCATCGGTTGTTGGTCAACCAATATTTTACCTTCGGTCGACCAATGCATCTGTTGGTCGACCAGTGATCTCTGTGGTCGACCAATCTTGGTCTTGGCCATGGGTCTGAAGTTTCTGGGAGGATTGGTCTACCGGTTACAGTTTCCAGTTGACTGGTCTGTCCTGTCGGTCGACCAATGGATACTTGTTTACCCAGACCAAAGTTACTGGATGAATTGGTCGATCGGTTACAATTTCTGGTCGACTGATGCCCTGTCTTTGGTCGACCAGACTGACCCTTTGGTCGACCAGTCTGGGATCCGGTCTTGACTTCTCTTGGCCTTTGACCCATTTGTACTTGCCTTCTTTCCTGATGCTTTGGCACACTTAAACACAAAAGTTAGACCTTCAAAACATTTGAAAAATTAATTTATGAGGTGTATAACATTACGTTTTGTCACATCAGCTCATCACC
>JACBKR010005121.1:0-20209 GCA_014218235.1 Colocasia esculenta
TCCAGATTACGCTCGAAGTTCAAGCAGATGAGCACCCGTGGTGGTGGCAGAGGGAAGCACCAGAAGTGCCAGTCCAAGTTTGCAGAGCAGTCAGTTGTCCAGGGAGCTGAGCAGGGCAGTCAGGAGGCAGTTTGCTACACCTATGGCTTACCGGGCCACTTCAGGAGGGATTGTGTCACGCCCCGATATTTAGCAGCGGAATAAATACCAGGAGACGTGAACGATACAGATAGACGTATTCTAGTTGAATAGTGCAGAGTCACGATTGAACAAGAACACATTTTAGACTACAATGTGGTCACCAAAAATATACTTTTTTCCATTTCATTCAACTAATTACAACCTTGCATAGAAAGAACCAGCTAAAGGGTCCATTATTCAAATAAAACATCCAGAAAAGTTTCACTATTGCATAGACTACTCAAATATCTACTCCTAAACTGTCAACTACTCATATGGCGGGTGCTGATCACTCTTGCCATGTCCCATCCGACTCCTCTGGTTCCTCATCACTACTTGAAAAGGGCAGGATGATAGGGTGAGCGAACTAGCTCAGTACGATTTACATCTCAATAATGTGCGGGCACTAATTACGTGATTAATTTTAATCAGGCAAGATATGAACATGTATATGATGACAATGCATGCAATACTAACAGATTGAATAGCAGAGTAGAACGGATATCATATCAGATCAAATGTCGAGTTGCATATACAATGGACAAATATTCAAGGGTAGAATCGTAGCAAATGAGATTGGCCATATTCATACAGATATCATGAGTTCACATGATCAGACGTATCATATCAAATCTTATCATATCATCTCAAATCAAACTTATCATATCAAACAAAGGCACAATTTTCACAACTCTTGCATATAGTATCAGTGCCATGCCACGCACCACAATTCCATACTCCCGCGGTTAAAAAGTACGTTGGGGCGCTCCTCCCCAGGACCAGACAGGGCCCCTATTGCATAGACATTGGTCAAATGGACCGATGTCCCATATTATGCCGAACAAACATATTCATATTATGGCCACAGAGTTTCAATGACAAGCTCATAGTAATAGGGACATGATCATTCATAGAGTCAAGATATGACAATAGTTCAAGAGAACAAAAGGCAGTATAACGACGTATCTTATGTTTCATAATTCATTAATGTCTTGACATGAGGATGCTAATGACAGATCATATGCGGAACATGTGGTTTCTATCTCCAGGGTACTTCATGGTACAACTAGCTCAGCCTCTATGTGGAAATCCATAGAGAGCGGACACTTACGGAGGTCTTAAGGAAAAGATCGCTAGCCTTGTCGATTCAGAATGACCAACAGAGAGCTTTCAATTCCCCAAGGAGGTGTACCTATTCGTGCAAATGTGTAAGTTGACGAGTCATGGATCTTTCCTAGCATGTATGCATATGGACAAATAATTGAACACCGGAAAGCATGTAACTATTGAAACTCATATGCAAATCATGATATTAACTTCACCAACAAGTCCATACTAACATGTACTCATCCCCATATTCACATCATATTCTTATCATATCAATTGACAATAGGTAAGATCACAAGATACCAATGATCATAAGGACAATCACAATTAAACATTAGAATCATATTCATATCATTACCATTTTTCAATGAGTTGATTTCTTTTAGGTCTATGCATACTATATAACATCATGCACATGCTAGTAGACATCATGTAATGATTAGACCCAAGATATGCAATTTTTTGCAAGGGTAGTGTCGACACACCCCTTACTGGTATCGACACAATGCTTCAAACACAAGGCAAAATAATGCAGAACTGGTCAAGTAGTGTCGACACAGGATCAAGTAGTGTCGACACTAGACCCAGTTCCCAGAAAACCCAGTCAACAGGTCTGTACAGGGTGTTGACACTAGATCAAGTAGTGTCGACACTAGAGACCCTCCCAGTGAACCTGTTGTGCCAGTATGGGACAGTGTGTCGACACTAGATCAAGTAGTGTCGACACTAGAGGCCTTCCCAGAAAACCTTTTGGGCCAATTGGGACAGTGTGTCGCCACTAGATCAAGTAGTCGACACTAGAGGCCACCCAGAAAACCTTTTGGGCCAATTTGGGACAGGGTGTCGACACTAGATCAAGTAGTGTCGACACTAGAGGCCCTCCCAGAAAAACATATAGGTCAAGTGTAACCCGAAAACACATTTCATGCAGTGATTTACTTACCCCACTTATAACTCTCCAAGGAATGACTTTTAGACAAAATGTTCAACATGAAATATGACGAGGACAACTAGCAAGAGAACTTTGATGTTGGGGGTTTGATCTAATTCGTTATCGAATCCTGAGAAATATATGAAGAACATAAAGCTAAGTGCAGCCCGAAATCGCAGTATCATGCAGGCGACTCTCTTACCACACTTATAACTCTCTAACGAAAGACTTTTGGACAAAACGTCCAACATAAAAGATGATCATGACTACAAGTAGAAGAACGTTCATGAAGGAAGTTTGATATAATTCGGTATAAAATTGTGTGCATAATAAGAAGAACAGAAAAATCCCTAACTGTGCGTGACTTAGGGAAAACTCCGAATACACAATGTATACTCCATGAAAATTAGTCAAACCAAGTGAAAATGAACCTAGACTCAAATATCTACATGATGGTGTTGGTTTTCTTTAATCTTGGCCTGAGAACACCTACCTTTATGAAGATCTAAGACCGTCGATGTTCTGGACGCAACAGAGGATGAAGGGGGATGAGCTCCGGTTCCCAGCCTTTCTCCTCCTCCTCTGAAGCTGTAGCCCACCTCCAAACGTCCCCAACTCATTGCCAAACCTTCCCCAAGAGTTTAGTGACAAGTTCTTATAGATTTACGATGTAACTACATGTCCTAATGGGACAAGGAAAGGGGCTGCAAATTCTGCTTGGCCCTTCCATGTTTTGAGATTCTCCCTCCCAATAGAGTGGAAAAGGTTTAGGAAACCACCTCTTAGAGTTAGGTCCGGTTTTGGCTTACCTTGCATGACGAATTACCCTAAATTGCCCTCCCTAATTATTGCATAATCATACACGATTTTCTGGGTATTTTCTTGTCCCAATTTTTATCCTGGGCCAAATGTGCCCCATTGGTCCAATATTGTTAATGGGTTATTAATACATGATGTTGGAAGCCTCTCCAACATGTTTACTTAATTTATGGTCGGTTTATTTATCCCGCGTTAACAATTTTCTGACTTAGTTTCCTAATTGGTTAATTTAGTCACGTGTGATGTACAGTCGACCAATCAGATTTTTCGTTGCACGAATTCCTTTGTGGAACACTTAGGGATAATATTTTGGGGTTGATTTATAATTTTTATGAAATTTTCTGATGTGTTTTCTCTCGTACGATAATAGTACGTAGGTTTTATCATTCCGATAATTGCGGAATTTATTTATTCCCCTTTATTTCTAAAATTTTTTAAATCACTAATTTTCGGGGTGTTACAGATTGCCCCTGGGGCAAGCCCCACAGCAGCAGCAGCCAGTGCAGTACGCTCAGCAGCCGCCTCAGTACCAGTACCCTCCCCAACAGCAGGCACTGCGTCAGCAGCAGCGAGGGCAGTACCAGCAGCAGGCTCAGCAGTTCCCACAGCCGCAGTAGTACCAGCTGTTCCTCCAGCAGCAGCAGTACCCATAGCATCTGCCGCAGCAGCAGTAGCCCCAGCAGCGCCGCAGCGTGGATGTGGTCATGGTCGCGTGATGGCGCTCACCCGGAGCAGTAGAGGCGTCAAACCTTGTTATAGGTACTCTACCTATCCTTGGTAGAGCTGCTCGTGTTTTGGTCGATCACGGTGCTTCTTTGTGTTTTACTTCTGAGGAATTCTACGAGTCCCTTGCTTGTCACGCTCCTGAGAGGCAGTGTGACGTGATGGTCGATCTCCCGTCTGGTGACTATATGCGTTCTTTTGGTTACCTGGAGGGTGTGGCAGTCGAGTTGAGGAGCACCAGTTGCCGGCCAGGTTGTACGCACTGCAACTTTGCGACTTTGACATCATCCTGGGCATGGACTGGTTGGAGGCTCACTCAGCCGTGGTTGATTGCCAGCGGAAGACCATTCAGTTTAGGATACCTGGAGAGCCTGTCCTCTACTTCCGAGGTATCCGGTCTACCCGTCGGCCATTTATTTCCTTGTGTAGAGCTCGCCGTTTGATCCGCGATGGCTGTGTGGCGTACCTTGCTTCGGTTTGTTCTTAGAGCCTAGCGGATCTTCAGTTTTGACGTGCCAGTTGTTTCTAAGTTCTTCGACGTATTCCCAGAGGGTTCTACCAGGTTTGCCGCCTGAGCAGGAGGTAGAGTTCTCCATTGAGCTTTTGCCCGGTACGATGCCTTTGTCCAAGGCAACTTACCGGATGGCCCCGGCGGATCTGCGTGAGTTGAAGCGCCAGTTGCAGGAGCTTCTTGAGCTGGGCTTCATTTGCCCGAGTCGCTCGCCGTGGGGCGCACCTGTCTTGTTTGTGCGAAAGAAGGATGGTAGTCTTCGTTTATGCATCCATTATCGGTAGTTGAACCAGGTTACTATGAAGAACAGGTACCCGTTGCGAGGATCGATGATTTGTTGATCAGTTGCAGTCGGGCCGAGTCTTCTTGAAGATTGACTTGAGATCCGGTTACTATCAGATGAGAATCAAAGAGTCAGATGTCGGTTTGACGGATTTCCATTCCAGGTACGGTCACTTGAGTTCGTCGTGATGTTTTGGGCTGACGAACGCACCCGCAGCATTCATGGATCTGATGCATAGGGTGTTCAGTGAGTACCTAGATCACTTTGTGGTTGTTTTGTTGATATATTTGGCTACCGGCTTCTGAGGAGGAGCACGAGGAGCACCTGAGGATCGTGCTGGAGACCCTGCGGAGTCACCGCTTTATGCCAAGTTTGACAAGTGCGAATTTTGGCCTAAAGGAGGTGCACTTTCTCGGGCACGTGATCTAGGGTCTGTTGGTGTGGCAGTGGACCCTGCCAAGTGGATGGAGGCCGTGTTGTCGTTGGAGCAGCCCACATCGATATCAGAGGTCTACAGTTTTCTGGGTTTGGTTGGTTACTACGAGAGGTTTATTCAGGATTTTGCCAAGATTGCAGCACCGTTGACCAGGTTGACTAGGCAGGACGTTAGGTTTGTTTGGTCAGAGGACTATGAGCAGAGCTTCCGAGAGCTGTAGAGGAGGTTGACTTCGGGCAGCGGTGGTTTTATGGTCTATACCGATGCGTCGAGGTCAGGTTTGGGTACCGTGCTGATGCAGCATGGTGGGGTCGTTGCCTATGCTTCTCGGAAGCTCAAGAAGCACGAGGAGAACTACCCCACCCATGACTTGCAGCTAGTAGCAGTGGTGTTTGCTCTGAAGTTGTGGAGGCACTACCTTTATGGAGAGGCTTTTCAGATCTTCACCGATCACCAGAGCTTGCAGTATATTTTCACCCAGAGGGATCTGAACTTGAGGCAGTGCGATGGATGGAGTATTTGAAGGACTACGACCTAACCTTTCCTACCACCCAGGAAGGGCTAACGTCGTAGCCGATGCTTTGAGAAGGCGCGTGCGCTTGAGTTCGCTGATGGTTAGAGAGTGGAGGCTGTTCGTGGAGCCGTCCCAGGGAGTGTTTATTATGTCGAGGACCAGAGACCATTCAGTAGTGAGCAGTTTGTCAGTTCGGTCGTCAGTACTCAGGCAGGTGTTGCAGGCACAACAGGTAGACCCTCAGTTAGCAGACATTTTGCAGATGCCAGATGTTGAGCTCGACGACAACAGCGAGGTCAATTCAGAGGCCGCTTGTACGTTCCTAAGGAGGCGCGCCAGGCAGTTTTGTCAGAGGCTTACAGATCGAGGTATGCTGTTCATCTTGGCTCCACCAAGATGTACCATTGCTTGAGGAGGTTCTTCTGGTGGCCAGGGATGAAGAGGGGTGTGGCAGAGTTTGTTGCTCGTGCCTTACCTGTCAACAGGTGAAGGCCGAGCATGAGCGTCCTGGTGTGAGCTGCAGCCGTTGCCCATTCCCGAGTGGAAGTTGGATGACATCACCATAGACTTTGTGGTTGGTTTGCCCCGCACCGCAGAGGTACGATGGTATTTGGGTGATTGTGGATCGTTTGACCAAGGCAACGCACTTTCTTCCGATCAGGATGTCGTGGTCAATGTACAGGTTAGCTAGGCTGTACATGGAAAGAGTTGTTTCGTTGCACGGGATCCCAGTTTCAGTCGTCTCCGACAGATATCCAAGGATCACATCAGGGTTTTGGCGCAGTCTTCAGAGAGCACTGGGTACAGAGTTGAGGTTCAGCATAGCGTATCACCCTTAGATAGATGGACAGTCAGAGCGGACCATTCAGACATTGGAGGACATGCTGAGAGCGTGCTGTTTAGACTGGAGCAGCACTTGGGAGTCACATATAACAACAGTTATCACTCGAGCATCGGAATGGCACCATATGAGGCTTTGTACGGTCGCCCGTGCAGGACACCTCTTCATTGGTTCGAGGTTGGAGAGAGGTAGCTTTTAGGACCAGAGTTAGTGTAGCAGTGTGCTGATACAATCAGACTGGTCAGGCAGAGGCTACAGACAGCACAGAGTCTGCAGAAGAGTTATGCAGATAGTTGCAGGAGACCGTTACAGTTCAGTGTTGGTGACCTTGTTTTCTTGTGGGTCTCGCCGACCAGGGTGTCATGAGGTTTGGCAAGAAGGGGATGCTCAGTCCCAGGTATATTGGCCTTTCCCTATCTCAGAGAGGGTCGGCGAGGTGGGGTACAGGTTGAGTCTTCGGCAGAGCTGGCAGGTGTGCACAGTGTTTTCCACGTTTCGCAACTCAGGGAGTACGTCGCAGATCCTTCACACGTGTTGGACTACTCACAGCTGGAGGTAGCGCCAGACTTTTTAGTGCCAGAGTACCCAGTCAGAGTTGTCGACCGCAGAGTTCAGCAGTTGCACGAAAGTAAATTCCTTTAGTGTAGGTCGTTTGGCAGAACCGCGTTGGTGGCGAGGCCACCTGGGAGCGCGAGGATGAGATGCTGGAGCAGTTTCCCTATTTGTTTGATTGATTGGTATGTTACTTCCCCTTGTACTGCTTTCTGGTTTGAGACCGAGTTGTTTTCATTTCGAGGACGAAATGTCTTAAGGTGGGTGGATTAAGACCCAGCCCCCTTGGGCCCTTTGGCCCTATCCTCAGGGTCGTGCTAGGCGCCCTGGCCGCGATGTGGTCACGCCAGAGCGGTCTTCTGCGACAGCGTTGGGTCGCGCCGCACCCGGCCGCCGTGTTCTTATCGCGACGGGGGTTGCCGTCGCGTCCTTATTGCGGCGTCTGACAGGGTCACGACTGCTTTTCTAACAGACGTGACCGGTGTCCTTTCTATCAGAACGTCTTTGTTAGGTGTCAGATGCGTGTAGTGTTGACGCGGCCTATCTGGGCGTCGCGACTGCTTTTCCTATCTCCGAGGTTTGACCGCCTTTTTGGGTCGCGCTGGGGGTGAACGTCGTGACATGGTCGCGACACCGAGGAGCGCCGCGACATGCTGGTTGTTGCGCCGGGTCAGCCCGTCGCATTCTGGGGCCGTCGGCTTGAAAACCGATGGCGCGCCCATTATCCCCCTCTCGTCCACTCAGCTCTCTTTTTCCCTTCTCCTTTCCTCTCGAGTTTCTCTTGCGGTTTCTTGGCGGATCGTGGTGCTTGAGGCGTCCGTGCTAAGGTGGTGTCGTCCCACTCGTGCAAGGGACGTGTTCATACCGTTTGGAGCGAGGAGGAGGCGTTCATTCCTACGAGAAGGCCCTAACGGGTTCGTTCTTCATGTGGAGGTAGGGACCCTTGATCCTTTCGCCCTAAGCATGCTCCCTTCTTCCCCCCTCTAGATTGTGTTTCCTCTGTGGTTTGGGGCTTGGGAATGTGAGAACTCCATGCTCGAGGTTGAGTGAGGTTTTCCTTGAGCGTTGATTCGTATAAATCCATGTCTGTGGGGCTTTAAGGGTGGTTTGGATGATTTAATGGCTTTCTTGCAGGTTGAGCATGTTCCCCTCCCCCTGTGGTTTGCCCATTTCGTGTTTTGGGACGAATTCCAGAAGAAAGGTTCCGAAGCTCCCCCCTGCTGAGAACGCGACACCTTCAGAGGCTGCGATCTTGTCGCGGTGGCCCGGCCGATCATGACAGGATCGCGGTGCTCTCGGTGCCGCGACCTGGTCGCGACGGCTCGGGCCGTCGCGACAGGATCGCGACATGGTAGGGCGTCGCCACCAGGTCGCGACCGCCCGATGCGTCGCGACCTCAACTGTGAGATAGATTTCCGATCCTTTCCGTTTCCGTTTCTTTTTACTGTACCCGTGGCACCTGTGCTAGTTCCCTAGTGCGCTCTACGCTAGTCTTTCACCCAGTGCTCGGCACTTGAGGGCTTATCCCGTGAGAGAGGTTGTTACCATTGCCTGGGACCCCCATCCTCAGGCGCCTTCGAGGGAGGTATCGGGGCGACGAGTGTGCTCGAGTCGGCAGCACAGCAGGCGGACTCCGGAGCTCAGGGGAAAATGGTGGTTTGGACGGCGACGTTGAGTCATTTGCAGAGCTCTTTTGGCTAGGCCTGGGACACCGAGGACGACTGGAGTTCTACTCGGTGCAGGTTAGCCACTCCTTTTCTCACTGCCTCGCTCTTTGTGGCCCCGGAACTGCTTACAGAGGCCAGGCATGGGACCGTAGTCCGGCCAGACCACGGCGGTTACTGTTGTGTTACTTGTGTCCTACCTCGCTCTGACGAGACGTGAGGGTCAG
Organism: Colocasia esculenta; assembly: GCA_014218235.1. NCBI lineage: Eukaryota > Viridiplantae > Streptophyta > Magnoliopsida > Alismatales > Araceae > Colocasia > Colocasia esculenta. Next base: position 8,789 of record JACBKR010005121.1, read on the forward strand.
GACCCAGGTCGAGGATAAGACGTCGGTGGACGCACCTGACCTTGACTAGTGGTAGTGTTTCCGTAGCTAGTGTTCCTTGTCCAGGCGGAGTTCCCTCCGTCTGTGTTTACTAGCCATGTGGTGGTCACGACGAGCAGTCCTACGGAGTTTCCGACCGTGTGTACTTTTCGTACCGTGCTAGTTGTAGTTTCGCTTCTGCACTTCCGTTGGTAGGTAGAAGATATAACTGTTGTCATTTATTTTATATACATATATTCTTCTGCCTGTCTAGAGCCAGTAGGAGATTGGTAGTCCCTACTGAGCTTATGTTGTGAAGCTCATCCTCCTTTTCCCAGGTGAGACTTCTTAGCAACGGCAGGGTGCGCGCGGGCGGAGGAGACGGGGCGGTAGGCGTGGTCCCCGTAGCTAGTAGTGGCTCCCCTGTTTCAGTGTCCATCACCCTCGGGGCATGCCCCTAAGGGACTTGTTCTTCCCCTGCCTTTACTTGTACTAGCATGCCTGCGTTGGGACTGTACTTAGAGTGGTACATAGCGGTCTCGCTCTCTTTTCTATTTCCTCCTGTACGCTTCTAGTTTAGCGGTAGATGTTTACTTCCGTTACATATCCTATTAGATGCTTATTATTACCCTTCCGGGTCTTCGGATCCGTGGGCGGCGACCGCGAAAATTGGGTCCTCGGCGTTGGCCGAGGGTCCGGTTCTCGAGTCGTTACAGCTTCGATTGTCAACAGTGAGGGAAAACCAAAGAGGCGGAAATTTGGGAAGAGCAAGAGTGTTGGAGAGTTTCCTCTTTTTAGAAGAAGGACTAGAAGTAAGAGAGTCAATTCTGTGGACATGAGAACCAACTACCAAGACTGAGCGGATTGTGGTAATTTCCAACTCATCCTTGAATTTCTTAAGGGACCTTCAAGTTGTGCACCTTCAGGTATAAAGGTAATAAAGGAGGGAGGAGTAGGAGGATGAAGAAATGACTGATGGGCAGGAGAAGGTGTGATGGATGGTCCAGCTGAAGAAGAACCAGAGGAGCATGAGGCTCCAGCTGAGGAGGAGGCTGGAGGTTTTTCAATGATAGGAGAAGGTGGAGGAATGGATGTAGAGATGGTAGGAGAGGAGGAGGATTCAAAAAGAAATGGTGTTGGAGATGAAATGGTGTGAGGCATGGGTTGTTTGAAAGGGATAGGTGCTGGTGGTGCTGTGGAGGAGGATGGTGGTGAAGGAGGCGCCGGAGTTGTAAGAAGAGAAGGATCAGGGGCTTCTGGAGCTACAACTGGCTCTTCTACTCTTGGAATCTCACCCTCGGAAACCACTGGCCCTGTTGGCCCAGAAACTCCTCTATTTGCCTTGGTGGCCCAGTCTTTACAGCTTCAGCATGATCCTACACTATAGTTGCTACCTCTTCAACAACCTATGGCCCGATGGCCCTACTAGTTCTTCTGAAATTAGTCCTGATGGCCCAGCATCTTGATGCCTGGCCTCTGAAGGCCCAGAACTGCGGACTAGTTCTGAGGAGAAGGAGCAGGAGGGGCATTTGTGGACTGTGCTCTCACCAAATCTGCAAGTGCGACAATAGAATCTATAATGCTAATAGCCTCACTTCGCACCCATCTAACTACATTTTTTACCATGCCCATCTCCTTAGCTGAAGTACTCTGCTTATAAAGATAGAAGCAATGTCAGATTGCATAGAGCACATAATCTTCCCTTGTTCATCCATTCTTTCAATAAGAGGCTTCAAATTGATTTTCAACTTCTTCTGCTTCAGCCTTCGATGTGGCTTCCTGGTGAGAAGGGGAATCTTAGGAGCTACTTGTTTCCCTTTTTGCTTGCCCGTGCAACGAGCTCCACAAAATCATCACTGTCATCATCTAAGGTACTCTCCACAATGTCTTCTTGAAATTCATCTACAGGGGCATTGGTAGTGTGCTCCCCCTGGATTTGTGCTTCCTTCTCAAATGACTGTTCCCCCTAATAGGAGCATCCTCCATACGAACGTCTGCAATGTGGGCTGATTCCACAACCTCTGGAACATTTTCTTCTTGCTCCCTCTGGTTGGGATTGGATTCCAGCACACTTCTAATAATAGATGCCACAATTGAGGTGGGGTTGATAGCCTCTGAAGCTCGCTCAACTGGCTCAAAATTTTCTTGAGGAATATCCTCAATCTGGCTTCTAATGATCATTGATTCTTCTGCTCTGACCTCTGCTGTTGCTGCTTGTTCCACTGCAATTTCTGAACTGATAACTTCTTGATGTTTCTCTTGAACTTCTGGTCCTGCTAGTACTTCTGCTGCTACTGTTGCTTCTCCTACCTCTTCTTGGACTTCTTGGGCTTCGCCAAAAATGGCTTCACCCTAGCCACTAAGGTCTTGGTCCACACACATTAACCAGTGAGAATCAACTCTTCTTCAAGTTTATGCTGCGAATAGCCTGCCCCATCTTTTCTGACACTGCTCCAGACAAATTAATGCCAAAATGTTGAAATACCTTGGTGAGCAGATGTGCATATGGTGGGGACACATTTAGCTTGCTCTTCTTGTCCCAAACCTGAGTGGATGCAAACTTCATCCTTTCTATTATAACCTCAGCCATGTTTATGCTCTGGTTCTAGATAGCCTAGAACATCATATCAGAGTCCGCCTTAGTACAAGTCGAAAAGGTGGCACTCCTTGGGATCAATATTTGGTAAATAATGAAATGTAGAATACGGTTGAATGCATTCAGCTGGTTGATGTCAATCTTCCCATCCTTCAGTTTGTACTCAGACCAACAATCCCTAATCCCTTCGCCTGGATATCCACAGTGTGAACCCCACTGTGACGGTGGTGCAACTCCAAATAAAGATTCCAAAAGCTCGTAGGTAATCTTAATACATGGGTTCCTTTGACAGTGGATGTCAAGGACCCGTCCTCGTCAGTTTTCAAAGAAACGTAAAATGCCTTCACTAGGTCTGGATAACTCACCTCTGATAGAGTTGCCATCTTCGTCCATTTCATCCTCTCCATTTCTGCAATGATGCTGCCATTCCATTCTTCTGCAAGTCTGCAACATCCACTGCCTTGTTGCCACAGACCTTGATCTCCACAGTAGTATACCTCTCTTGCTGCTCAGCATTAAGAAACACAGCTCCATAGCCCCCGACACTGCCGGATACACCAGACGTGGCCATGGAATTGAATGGGGAAAGTTTTTGGATGATTGGAAGAGGAAAGAAGCAGAAGCCCTCAAGAAATTTCTCGCGGAATGGAGATAGCTTTGAAATCCCGAGAGTCGATGCCGGAGTCGATAGGGTATCGCCTCAAGCATGTTGAAGGAGATGAAGATGAAGGTGAATCATTGTAACAAAGATTTTGGGTTTTTATCAAAAAGAATAATAGTGACTTTTCGAAACAAGAGGCGCCATAATGGCAGAAAAAACAAACAAAGTGACTAGTTCGAGAGGAATAAATACTTTAAAATTAATCGAACTGTCTCAGATAAGTAAGAAACAAGTAATATTTTAATGAGATTTTGCTTAACTATAGGGGAGAGAAAATTTTGTTATTCTGAAATAATTTATATTTCAGTTTTATACTGATAAATCTTTCACAATTTACACATGCCTAGTTACCTTCTAAGAGAAGTAAATCTCTCTTCAGGTAAGGCCTTTGTGAAGATATATGCTAACTGATTTTGTGTATCTACAAAAGAAATATTTATATTACCATTAGCTACATGATCACGAATAAAATGGTACTTAACCTCAATGTGCTTTGTCCTTGAATGCTGGACTGTATTCTTGGTAAGATTTATTGCACTTATGTTGTCGCACAGTAATGTAATTGTCTTGATCTGAAGTCCATAATCCTCAAGTTGTTGTTTAATCCACAATAGTTGTGTACAACAGCTTCCAGCAGCCACGTACTCAGATTCAGCTGTAGACAGTGTTACTGAATTTTGCTTCTTTGAGGACCATGAAATCAGACATCCTACAAGAAATTGACAACATCCACTGGTGCTTTTCCTATCACCTTGCATCCAGTATAGTCAGCATCAAAATCCTACTAAATTAATTTCACATGAATTTAGGTACCATAATCCTAGATCATGAGTTTTGGCCAAGTATCTAAAGATCCTTTTAACACAAATTAAATGAGACTCTTTTGGATCTGCCTAGTACCTAGCACACATACATACGCTAAACAATATATCAGGTCTACTTGCTGTTAAATAAAGTAATGAACATATCATACCTCTGTAAAGTTTCTGATCTACTTTCTTACCATTTTTGTCACTGTCTAGCCTTGTTGATGTGCTCATGGGTGTTGACAGTGGCTTGGCATTTTCAAATCCAAACTTCTTTAGTAATTCATTGTATACTTGGCTTGACAGATGTAAGATCCTTCCTTTCCTTGTTTGATTTGCAATCCCAGGAAGTAGTTGAGCTCCCCCATCATGCTCATTTCAAATTCTACTTGCATAAGCTTTTCAAAATACTTGCAAAGAGATTCATCAGTAGAGCCAATATTATATCATCAACATATATTTGAACAAGTAACACATTATTAAGTTTAGACTTAATGAATAATGTGCTATGTACTTTTCCTCTAATGAAACGATGATTTAACAAAAATGAACTAAGTCTTTCATACCAAGCTCTAGGTGCTTTCTTTAATCCATACAAGGCTTTATGCAACTTAAAACATGATTTGGAAAATCAATGTCATCAAAACCAGGCGGTTGTTCTACATATACCTCTTCCTTTATAAAACCATTCAGAAAAGTAGATTTTACATCCATTTGAAAGAGTTTTAAATTTAATGTAGAAGCATATGCAAGTAGAATCCTAATTGCCTCAAGTCTAGCCACTGGTGCATAGGTTTCATCGAAATCTATGCCTTCCTCTTGGGAAGACTTGAGCTACCAATCTGGCCTTGTTTCTTATGATCACACTAGCTTCATCCAATTTGTTTCTGAACACCCCTTTGGTGCCAATCACAAGATGATCTGATGGTCTCAGAACAAGGGACCATACTTGGTTTCTCTTGAACTGATTTAGTTTATCTTGCATGGCTAATATCCAAGATTCCTCAGTTAGTGCTTCATTGACTGTCTTAGGCTCTATTTGTTAAGCAAGGCTATAATCACAAGGAATCACATTACCTCTTGTCCTTACTCCAACATGGATCTCCAATAATATTTTCAAATGGATGATCTTTTTTATAACTCCATTCCTTTGGAAGATTTTCATGTGATGTGTCTTTTTGTTGTAGATCTTCCAGGGATGGATCTTCCTTGTCCTCAATCGATGTGTTCTTTAGTTCTTAGACAATTCATCTGTATCATCAATATCACTATCTACTTCCTTTCTCAAGGAAGGGTTAGTTTCATCAAAAATAATATGCACTGATTGCTCAATTAATAAGGTTCGTTTGTTAAATACTCTATATCCTTTGGGTTTGGAAGCATACCCCATGAATATACCTTCATCTAATTTGGAGTCTAGCTTGCCAATATCTCTTTACCGTTGTTGTGGATAAAGCATGGACATCAAATGTCCAAAATGGCTGATTTTTTTGGCTTCTTCTGCTTGTATAATTCATATGTAGTCTTCTTCAGAATGGCCCTGATCATTACCCGTTTGATTATGTAACAAGCTGTGTTGATGGCTTCGGCCCAAAAGTACCTTGGCAAATCATATTCTGATAGCATTGTCCTTTCCATATCCAATAGGGTTCTATTCTTTCTTTCAACAACTCCATTTTGCTGTGGTGTCCTTGGTGCTGAGAAGTTGTGTTCTATTCCTTGGCTATTACAGAATTTTACAAAGCTCTATTCTGAAATTCTCCTCCGTGATCTAATCGGATACTAATGATGCTATACTTCTTATCCTTTTGAACTTTCTTGTTGAAACTAACAAAACTCTCAGAAGTATCATCCTTTTGTTCTAGGAAAAAAAACCCATGTAAACCTGGAGTAGTCATCTACTATAACAAATCCAAAGTTCTTTCCCCTGAGACTGTGGTCCTCATTGGCCCAAATAAATCCATATATAGAAGTTCTAAGGGTTAGAGGTTGTTACCAAAGTCTTTGACTTGAAGGATGACTTGGTGTGCTTACCTTTTGCACACGGTCCACAGACACCAATCATTTTTGTAGTTACTTTGGGTAGGCCTTCCACCAGCTTCTCTTGATCAACTTTCTCATGTCATCAAGCTGCAGTGGCCCAGTCTTCGGTGCTAGAGATCTGTTGACCTGCTCTTTATTTGCTGCCAGACATATGTCCTGATCCTTTAGTTCTTCCAAATAAAGTACATACAGTTCTTTTCTCTATTAGCTTCAAAAATGACTGCACCATCCTTTATAATACTGCACTTTGACTCTTGAAATCTGATCTGATGTCCTTTATCACACAGATGGCTGATACTAATAAGGTTGTGCTTTAGTCCCTTGACGCATAGCACATCTTCGATAACGGTTTTGTCTTTACTGCCTACTGATCCACTGCCTATCACAGTCCCTTTTCCATTATCTCCATACGTGACTGTTCCTTCTTCATCTTCAAGATGTGAGAATAACATTCTGTTCCCTGACATGTGCCTTGAGCATCCGCTATCCAAGTACTATTTGGATGCTCGAAAGTTTCCATGCATTAAAAACATTAAGGTACCGAAGTTCTTTAGGGTCCTGGTTGGTTAGTATCATCAAATTTTCTTTTAATTATCTATATTTTATTTTTAGTTGGACATGATATTTTAATGTGTCCTAACTTATTGCAATGGCTACAGCAAGACATTTTAGTTATCTTTTTAGTTGGAATGTATTTAAATTGATTTATATGCTGTGTCCTTCTCAAGTACAAATTTAGGAGTTGGATATGTTTTAGAATATACTACTGTTTCCTCATTATCGGGAGGATATAACCTAATCCATGCTTCTTTTTACCTGACCATCTAGCACCTTTTAATATTAATGTTGTTTTGCCATTATTAAATTTTCTAGTATGCTTGACAATTTTTCATTTTCTGTTGTTAAAGTGTTACTTCTTGTTTTAATTTATTTACATTTCTTAGTTTTGCAAACTCACTAATTGTTCATTTTATTTTTAAAGTCTTTACATAACAATTCATTTCTCCTTTTTAGTTCAGAATTTGTTTTTCCATTTGCTCATTTTCAGATTTTAAGTCTGAATTAGTATCTTCTAAGCATGCGAGTTTTTTCTTATTAGCTTTTAGTGATTTACATACTTTGTTATATTTACAATACAGTTCATTAAAAGCTTCTTCTAAGTTGTTAGCATCAGATTCATTGCATGAAGAGAAAGATAAGTCTGATGTTACCTTGTCTTCGACATTGGCCATGAATGCCACGTTGGCTTCTTCTTCTTCTTCATTGCTTGAACTTGACTCACTGTCCGAGTCACTACTGTTGTCCCATGCTGCTGCCATGGCTTTCTTCTTAAATCTTCTGGGTCTTTTGGTGCTGTCTTTCTTTCTGAACTCAGTTTTCTTGAGCTTCGGACATTCTGCCTTGATATGTCCAAGCTTCTTGCATTCATAGAAAATCGATTCAGTCTTCTTTGCATGTTTGACTTCTAACCTTTTGAAGCCTTTTCCCTTCTTGAAGTATCTTCTTTCGGACTGTTACTTCTTTTTTTTTAGCCAAGATGCGTTGTAACCTTCTGGACATCTTGCTTCTTCATCTTCACTGTTCATGCTTTCTTGGTTATATGAGCCATCTTCTGATGTGTCTTCTTCTACCTTGAGTGCGTTGGAATGCTTGTCTTCTGTCTTGAGTGTTGGAATGCTTCTTTCTGCTAGATGATTCTCCCAACCTTTCCATGTTAATCTCATGGGCCATAAGGGACCCAATGAGTTTCTCTAACGACATTATCTTCAAGTCGTTATCTATTCTCTATTGCTATTTTGGAGTCCACGAGGTACGTAAGGATCTGAGAATATTCCTAACCATGTCTCCCATCTGATAGGTCTTACCAAGACCAGCCAATCCATTAGTGATGTCGGTGAACCTACTGTACATTTGCGTAATTGTTTCAACGGGTTGCATCTGAAATCTTTCATATTGAGTTACCACAATATCTATTCTGGTTTCTTTTACCTTTTCAGTACCTTCATAAGTGATCCTTAACTTTTCCCACATTTCATAGTAAATTTGCAGGCTGATATGTGATTGAACTCTTTCTTGCTTAGAGCACAACATAGATACTCTTGGCCTTGCAGTTCAGAGAAATCTTGTTCTTGTCATCTTCCGTCCATTTATCCTTTTCATTCGTGACTAGAAGATCTCCTTCTTCAACTATCACCAGATTTGATAGTCAAAACCTTGTAGAAAGTTCCATCCTTGTTTTCCAATATGTGTATTCTTCACCATCGAACAGCAGTGGCCTGTTTATTGACTGACCTTCGAAGTGACATTGGCAGCCATTTGATATTTTCTCTTCAGATCATTGGATCTTCTTCTTGTCGAAGAGACTTGCTCTGATACCACTTGTTGCCTAGCTAGCAAGCCAGAGGGGGGTGAATGGGATTCTTTAAAATTGGTTATTTAAAACCTATCCACAAAAACGTTTCACACAACAAGCACTTTGATATTGTTAGCATTAGTGAAAAGTAAACAACAAACACAAAGCAAGCAATCACACTACATAAGATTTTATCCTGGTTCGGACCTCCTCTCCACAGGAGTCCTACGTCCAGTCCCTCAACAACAACTCAGGATTTACTACCCGAGTACAGTCCCCCTCAAGGACACTTACATACCCAGTCGCAGCTGGTCATCTCTTCACAACCCGAAGAGGAATACAACACCTTGGAACCCTCCAGGTCTTCCTTCAACACGAAGGAAAAACACCCTGGAACCCCCAGGTCATCCTTCAACATGAAGGGAATAACACAAAGATGTGTTCAAGGGATGATACGCCCCTGGACCTAGCTAATAGCCCAGTGCTTGATCCGAGCGAAGACTAGAGGAAAAGATCTGCAAAGAAGAACACTCTAAGTTCACAAAAGCTCTCTCAAGGTTCTACACTAGACACAGAGAGCTAAGAGCTACAACAAAATGATGGAGTGAGACTTGAGATCTTCTATGGTGCTTGCTGATTTTGAATTCTCAAGATGTATGTCTTCACGTAGGCACCAATCTTCTATTTATATCTACTTTGAAAAATGTAGCCGTTGAAGTATCTGTTGTCTCTATGTTCAGAGAACGTTAGACTGCATGGCCTTCCTTTGTAGTCAACGGTTCTTGGCGTTCCATGCACGTAAGGAGAAATCCTTCTTGATATCCTCCAGCTTCTACTTTATCCACCTTTGTATATAGTCATGCTGTCAGAGACCTGCATACATTAAATGCTAAAACATAGATAGCTAAGCTGTCACTTGTTGTCAGTCAACATTAGAGTGAGAATACATCAAAATAGAAATTTCATTATGTCTTTCCAAAATATTACATGCAGAAGCATAAGAATAGAAGATATCTGGACATGCATCGTGCTGAGAAATGTACAGTTATATTTAATGCATGGATAAAAGAGAAATACGCGGGATGACTTTGACTTGTCAAGATATTTGAATCCAAGTTGTTATAGCTCATGAAATCGATATGAACATGACTTACAGAATCGTTGCGTGAATGAGTCATTGTTCATGTGAATCGTTGTACGTTCATAACCAAATCGATATACACACAAATCGTTATATACTCATAATAAAATCATTATGACAGTGTAAGCAAATCGTTAAGTCGTTGTGAACAAATCGATATTTGACCAAGTCGTTTGTTTACTTATCGAATCGATGTAAATACCAAATCGATGTGAAACTTATCGAATCGTTCTAAAGCAAATCGTTATGCTCACTTACGAGGTCGATGTGAGATTGAAATCGTTATACTCACTTATCGAATCGTTATGGGATCATCGTTTGTGAGAATGATCGTTATACTCACTTATCGAATCGTTATGAAACAAAATCATTGTGAGAGCAAAATCATTATACTCACTTGTCGAATCGTTTTGAGAGTAAATCGTTATGCTCACTTACAAAGTCATTGTGAGATTGAAATCGATGCGATCACTTAGCGAATCGTTCTGAGATCGAAATCGATGCGATCACTTAGCGAATCGTTCTGAGATCGAATTCGATGCGATCACTTAGCGAATCGTTCTGAAATCGAAATCGATACGATCACTTTAATGACGATGAAATCAATAGAAATTGTTAATGAATTATGGAATCGATATGAGTAGAAGTCATTATGTCTTGAAAGCAAATCGTTATTCATTTAGAGAAATCGATGTGTACTTAGAAAATTATGTGCACTGAACTTTAAATATTACATGATGAAGATACTTACTAGTTTTTCTTGATCTTTTGAGATTCATTTCCTGTGCTCAAATCTCATGAATGCTTGTTAGATTACCTTTATTTTAGTTTTGTTAATCATCAAAATATATATGTATTTATCTAAATACATGGGGAAGCTGATCATCAAACTGTTCTCCATAAAGATAATGCCTCCATATCCTAAGTGCAAATACCATAGCAGCTAGTTCTAGGTCATGTACTGGGTAATTGACCTCATGTGGCTTCAATTGTCTTGATGAATAGGCTATCACCTTCTCATTCTGCATTACACGTAGCCTAGCCGATTCTAGAAGCATCAGTGTAGACTGAGAATCCTTCTCCCTCGATGGTAGCGTGAGACAATTGCAAAGGTCAGCATTGCTTCAGTGTCTGAAAGCTTTTCTCACATTCCTTGCTCCAGACATAGGGGTTCTCTTTTCGCGTAAGGCGAGTAAGAGGTACAACTATCTTGGAGGGGTTTCTCCCAATTTAGGACAGCTTCGACCTTGGAAGGATCCACAACTATACCTTCCTTGATATGACATGGCCTAGAAATGACACCTCCTCGAGCCAGAATTCACACTTGCTCAATTTGGCGTAGAGTTTCTTTTCGCGCAAGATCATCAGAGCGATCCTCAATGCTCTTCCTGGTCTTGTAATATATGAGAATATCATCAATAAACACACGAAGAATTTGTCGAGTAGGCCGATAGATGTTTTCTCAATTGCATAAAAAACTGCAGGACCATTCGCTAGTCCAAAAGGCATGACTACAATTCATAATGATCGTACCTGCTCTTGAAAGCCGTCTTGTAAATATCTGCTGTAACGACCCTCCTTATACCGGTACGATTATACCAATCCACGTCGGTACAAAGAACGCCGTCACAGTGGGACATTTATCCAACACTAAACGATAGGTTGATTTGTACATGAATAACAATAAAGTACAGTGGAAATAAAAGAACAATTTTTATTCTCATTTCCACCATCATCACATATCCACAGTCTATATAGCAATAAAAGAAATACTAATGTCCACATTATTACAACTCCAAAATAAAATACATTGTCTATATAAAT
>JACBKR010005122.1:0-20117 GCA_014218235.1 Colocasia esculenta
TTTAATTCTCAGGGACATATAATTCTTGTCATGGCAGTGTCGACACACCATTGATGGTGTCGACACTGGGTATCAATCCAGAAGCAATTCATGAAGACAAGGTCCAGTGTGTCGACACCATCCCTGACATTGTCGACACTAGACCCAGTCTCCCGAAGACCCAGTTGCCAGACGGGGAGTGTGTCGACACATCCAGTGAGTGTGTCGACACTAGACCCATCTCCCAGAAGACCTATTTTGTGCAATTGGGACAGTGTGTCGACACACTCAGTGAGTGTCGACACACTCCGGCTAATTTTTCAGCTAAAGTTCCACCTAGACACGTGGCCTTCTAAGGATCAATGGATTGACCTTGGATCGTGTGCCCATGCACTCCAAGGGTTCTTTGGCCATGTTGGGCTATAAATCCCATCTAATCGGCCCAAGCAGAAGACCTCCTCCAGAGCATTCCTGCAAAGGCTTTTGGCGGCAAGAAAAGGGACTCTCCCGCTCCTGCTCCTCTTGGTGCTTGGTGACCCTTCTACTCCTTGGAGAGCACCAGAAGGTGAAGGGGATCTCTGAAGAAGAGGTGAGAACACTTCTCAAAGGAGCAGATCCAGCAGAAGCAATCAATTGAGGAGAATTCAGGGTGATAGAGGGCAATTGTTGCAGAGCATCGCCCAGTGACTCAAAGCTACAAGGATTTCCTCAATTCAGCCTTCTGCAAGGGATTTCTACTGAAGAACATGATCTGTATCTAATTCCCTCAATTCTTAAGTGTTCTTCTGATTCATCATGAGATTGTGCATAAATTGTTGCACGAGTCTCTGTGAATGAACTTATTCTGAATCAGATCATTGCTAGAGGATCTGATTTGTGTTGTTCTTGATCTAGCATATTTCTTGTGAGCCTTTGTGCAGTTGTGTTGAGTTGAACTCTTAGCGTGTGCGCTTGGAAAGTGTGCTCAGTTCTCTAGAGTAGTTGTGCTCTAGAGTTGGTGTGTGAGTTGTCTAACTCAGTGGGTTGGAGTTGTCAAGCTCTAGTGGTGTTGTACTCGGGTTGAGTAGTGGAGCCTCACTGTGTGAGGGGTGGATGTAGGAATCACTGTGTGATTTCCGAACCACCTAAAAATCCTTTGTGCAAGTGGTTTGATTTTACTGCACTAGATGCATGCATAGGGATTTCCTCACACTACAAATTGATCTACTCACACACTCTATTCAATCATTCCACCATTCATACATCAGATCAGTGAATTGTCACTCTAAATTGATCTCTGATTCAAAGTATTTTTCAAATTGGTTAAGCTTTCGTCTTAATTGGTACTAGATCTATTCAACCCCCCCCTTCTAGATCTGGTCCATCCCATATCTGATCCTACAATTGGATCAGAGTGGGTTCATGTCTGTATCTGATCTGATTGAGGTTTCTGTCTGATCTCTGTGTTCCACTTGCTTGAATTGTTTGGTGTTTCATCACTGCATTTCATCTTGCTTAAGGATTCTCGAGGCTTTATTGCTGAAGGCCATTCCATCATAAGCCACCATTTTCAATGGGACTGATTACTCTTGTTGGAAAAATCGCATGCAAGTCTTCTTAGAGCCCAGAATTATGAAATCTGGAGGGTAGTTAAGGTAGGTCCTTATGAAAACCAGGGAGAAGAGGAAACTGGACTAGAGAACAAATTAGGAGGGCACCCTTAACTACAGTGCCATGAACATACTTCAGTGTGCAGTCCATCCTAAAGAATATTCAAAGAATATCCATGTGTAAATCTGCTAAAGAGATGTGGGATAAACTTGAATTTGTATGAAGGAACATCCCAAGTTAAGGAAACCAAAGCAAACATACTTATTTCTGAATATGAATTATTCATGATGAAATCTGATGAATCAATTCTGAAATGTTTGCCAGGTTTATGATAATTGTCAATGGACTGAAAGCTCTAGGTAAAGACTACACTGATGCTGATTGGTAAGAAAGATCTTGCGCTCTCTTCATCTATCTGGCATAATAAGGCCACTGTTATTGAAGATTCTAAAGATTTATCCAAAATCTCTTTGGATGAACTCATAGGATCTTTAATGACATATGAAATAAATTGAAAATAAATGAAGAGCATTTAATTAAAACAAACCAGTAGCACTTAAAGCCTCATCAAGTAACAAGAACAAAAATCAAGAGAAATCAAGTTCTGAAGAGTCTGAGTCAAATGAGGATGAACTTGCCCTCATGACTAGGCAATCAGAAAATTTCTAAAATCAAGAAAAGAAAATTCACTGGGAATAAGAAATTTCCATCTGGCAAAAGAAGAAATTCTCTTTTCAAATGTCAATTCAAACAGAAATCAAAGAATGATGAAGTTTTATCTGCTATGTGCAACAAAGCAGGACATATGAAAGGGGAATGTCTTGAGAATAAAAGGGACAGTACTAAATATCAACAAATGAAGAAGCCTAAAGCCATGGTAGCAACTTGGTCAGATGATGATCCAAGTGAGGATGAAGATGAGAAGACCTCAAGTTCTGGAAATGAGGAAATATGCTTCATGGCTAACAGCACTGATGAAAGGTAAGTACTTCTTTTGAGGAATATACCATTGATGATTGGCAAGATGCTTATGCTGAATTGGTTGAAAAATATTCTGAAACAAGAAAAGAGAATAAGCATCTGAAGAAGAAAATTGAAAATCTCTTGCATAACAATTACTCAAACAGAAGAATTTCTAACTGGAAAATGAACTATCTGAACTTAATGAGAAAAGGAAAACCTTCTAAATGAAATTGATGAGCTCAAACTTGCATCTCAAAAGCCAATGATGACCTTAAAAAACTTTCTGAAAAATTGGAATTGCAACAAATGAAAAAAGACAAGCTGTTGATGAAATTAAAAGTCTAGAAAACCTGCTGAAAGAAAAAGAACAAGTCATTGAACTTTCACAAAAGGAAAAGACAATCTTGATGCCTTGTTAGGAGCAAGAATGAAATCTGTGAAACATGGACTAGGATTTACCACACAAAAATCCTTGAAAGACAAACTGGAGAAAGGAAAGAAAACCCTCAAAAGCTCCCCTAATAACATTTGTTAAAAGTCCTAGTCTGAAAACAAAACGAGCAAGTGTCAAGCATACAACCAAACTTTGAAGAATCTGAACAAAAAGAAACCAAGTAGGTCAACACACATGGCTGATGATAAGTTGACACCAGTTAACCAAAAAATAAAACTGTAATTGCTGAGTCGACACCAGTCAAAACAGGTCGACCTGCCCAGTTTAAAAAAAACAATCAATCAAAAAAAAATCAAATAAAAACTTGAAAAATAACAAAAACACAAAAGGAACTTTTATGATAGATTTTAGACATCCAAGAGAAACATCAAACTGATTGGATCAATTCTTGGAACCAATGGTATTACAATCCTTTTTGGTACCATCTCTCAATTTTATCCAAATATCTCAATGTACCAACAGAATCCTTGGTTGGATCTCCACACATGCATGATCATGCCCAAATGCATAACCTCCATGCTCATGAAGAAAGAACACAGGTGTCTCATTCCTAAAGGAAATGCTAAATTGAAAAAGACAAAATCACCTCTGAAACAAAAACAAATGCAAAAAACAAATCAAATTTGGATTAGAAAAGATCTATTGTCATGTTCAAACAAACTGATGGTCCAACAATGTTGGGGTACCAAAATCTTCTCTTCTCTGATTTGAATTTTGCAGGAAGGTCGTGCACCCAACTCCAATGTTTGTTTCTTGATAGTGGGTGTTCACGACACATGACAGGAGACAAAATAAAGTTCTCACTTCTGATTGAAAAGGAGGGAGGATCTGTCACATTTGGAGGTAAAAATAAAGGGAAAATCATTGGATCTGGAAAGGTTGGTAAATCTTCTCAAACTCAATTGAAAATGTTTTGTTAGTTGATGGTCTGAACTATAACTTGTTGAGCATTAGCCAACTGTGTGACAAAGGTCACAAAGTTGTGTTTGAATCTGATTTTTGCAAAATAATTGACTCCTCAACTGACAAGATAAATTATTTGGAAAGAGAGAGAATAATGTCTACATGATCAACCTTGATAAAATTTTTGCTGAAAACATTTGTTTAGTTGCAAATAAAGATGAAATTGCATGGACATGGCACAAAAGACTTGGTCATGCAAGTTTCAACACAATAAACAAACTCTTAAGGCTAAAATTGGTAAAAGGACTTCCTGAATCTTTTCCAAAATAGAAAATCAACTATGGGGATTTGTGCCCAAGGAAAACAAACCAGAAAATCTTTTAAAACTTTCAATGATGTACTCACATCTAAGCCACTAGAATTACTTCATATGGACCTTTTTGGGCCAACAAGAATTCTCAGTCTTAGTGGCAAAAGATATGGGTTTGTCATCATTGATGATTTTACTAGATTCACATGAGTTATTTTCTTATCCCACAAGAGTGATGCTTGTCTAGAATTCAGGAATTTCTGTACCACTGCCTTAAACAGGTTTTCACATAAAATAAAATCCATTTGACTGATCATGGGGGAGAATTTGCAAATAAAGTCTTTTCTGATTTGTGTGCTGAACTAAACATTTCCACAATTCTCTTCTCCAAGAACTCCAGAACAAAATGGAGTTGTGGAAAGGAAAAATAGAACTCTTGTGGAAATGGCTAGATCCATGCTCTTGGAAAGTAAATTGCCCAAATCCTTCTGGGCTGAAGCGGTAAATACGGCAAATCATATTCTCAACAGAGCATTGGTCAGACCAAAAATCAGAAAAACCCTTATGAACTGTTGAAAAGTAAAAAGCCAACTCTTTCTTATTTTAAAGTCTTGGATGCAAATGTTTGTAATAATAACAACAAAGAAAACCTTGACAAATTTGATGCTAAAAGTCATGAAGCCATTTTTCTTGGTATTCTGAAATCTCAAGAGCTTTTAGAGTCTACACTCTCAAAAATAAAACTGTGGAAGAATCTCCACATGTAGTCTTTGATGAAAATTCCTTTTCAACTCACTATTCTAAATCTTGCAGGGACTCTCAAGATAATGAAGAGGATGACTTCATTGTTGATTTTTCACCAACTGTTGAGGAGAATGAAGACTTATGTGAAAATCTGAACAATCACTCACCTACCCCAAGTGGATCAGGTAATATTGTTCCAACTTAAATGCACCTCAAGAGGTAATTTCTGAACACAGATTTTTGAGAGATCACCCAATTGAGAATGTAGTTGGCAATGTGCATGATAGAGTGAGAACAAGATCATCCTTTTGAATGAATCCATGAAGACCCTCTAGCACTAATCTCCCAAATTGAACCCAAATCAATGATGAAGCTCTAATGAGTGCAGATTGGATCAATGCAATGCATGATGAACTTCATCAATTTGACAGAAATCAAGTGTGGGAATTAGTACCTAGACCTAGTGACCAATCTGTCATGGCACTAGATGGGTATTTAGGAATAAACTGAATGAAAATGGTCAGGTTGTAAGGAATAAAGCTAGACTAGTTGCCAAGGGGTAATCAAGAGTTTGGAATTGATTTTGAAGAGTCTTATGCCCTGTAGCTAGACTAGAAGCTATGAGGATATTTCTTTCTTTTGCATCTTTGAAATTTAAAGTTTATCAAATGGATGTCAAAAGTACCTTTTTAAATGGATACATCAAAGAAAATGTTTTGTAGAACAACCTCCAGGCTTTGAAAATGAAAATTTCCTGATCATGTCTTCAAACTTCATAAAGCTTTTATGGTCTAAGCAAGCTCCAAGAGCTTGGTATGACTGTTTGAGCTCTTTCTTGTTGAGAAAGGATACTCTAGAGGTAAGGTTGATCAAACCTTGTTCACAAAAACTATAAAAAACAAATAATGTTGTCCAAATTTATGTTGATGACATCATTTTTGGATCCACAATAAAAGTCTGTGCACTGATTTGCCAATCAAATGAAAACTGAATTTGAAATGAGCTTGATGGTGACTTACAATTTTTCTTGGGACTGCAGGTTAACCAAACAGTGAGGGGATCTTCATAAGCCAAAAAAAATGTCAAAGACTTCTGAAAAGGTTTGACTTCCAAAACCTCAAGCACTCAAGCACACCAATTGAAGTGAATGTAAAAGTAGAAGAAGATTCACTTGGTAAGTCAGTAGACCCAAAGACATACAGAGGTATGATTGGATCTATAATCTATCTCACTACTTCTAGACCTGATATTCAATTTAGTGTATGCTTGTGTGCAAGTTTCAAGCTAATCCTAAAGAAAGTCACATGTTTGCTATAAAAGAATTTTCAAATATCTTGTTGGAACATGTGAACTTGGCATTTGGTATCCTGCTGGTTGTGAATTAGATTTGATTGCCTATTGTGATGCTGACTATGCGGGTTGTAAGCTTGATAGAAAGAGTACAAGTGGCCTGTGTTATATCTAGGTGGATGTCTAATCTCTTGGGCTTCCAAAAAGTAACACTCAGTTGCTCTCCACTGCAGAGGCTGAGTATGTTGCAGCTGGTCGTTGTGGCACCCAAATTCTTTGGGTGAAACATCAGTTCTAGATTATAACCATGAGTTAGGTTGCATTCCCATTCTTTGTGATAACACAAGTGCCATAATTTGTCTAAAAACCCAATTCAGCACTCTCGCACAAAAACATTGAAATAAGGCATCATTTCTTGAGGGATGAGGTAGCCAAGAAGTTCCTTTGAACTACTTTTCATTGAAACTGAAAACAAATTGCTGACATCTTCACTAAACTCTTCTGACAGCAGATTTTCATCCTTAGGAGAGAGCTTGGGTTATGCAATGTCCACAATCTTCTTGACCTCTCTTTATTTGGGTTGAGTGTTTAGGCAATTTCTGAGGGGGAGTCATTGCTTCATCTTGTAAATATCCCTTCTTCTTATTTGTTTCCTGATTCATGATATACAAATCTCTCATAAGCCAATTTCCATTTCTTTCTGTCAAATAAATTCTTCAATCTCACATTGTATTGACATTCTTGGTATATCAAATGGTGATTTGAAGAAGGACAAGTTCTGCTTGTCTGGACACTTTCACTATGCGAGAGTATATGTCTCCGCCAAGTATCAAGAATCAAATATACAATTGTTGAGGGGGAGTCTTTGTTCTTCCAAAAGAATCATTTCAGTTTTTCAAAATTCTTGAACATTTATTCTGATGAAAGATTTCTGGAATCAACAACTCAGGGGAGTTAAAGAATTCTCACTCACTTTTAAAATTCAGGATTCCTTCTTGAGTTATCACAACTCCACATGATATACTTATTCAGTTTGTTAAGAAACTCCAAAATGACTTTTTGACTGATCTACAACATTTTTACAGGTCAACTCTCAACCATATTCTACAATCCTGCAGCAATTCAAATCTCTTTCAAAGATTGAAGGATCATGTGTGTATTGACTTTGAACAACTCTTTTGCAACTGATGTGGGAAAAGATTGCTCTCATTTTTATAATATTCTCCTAATCTATTATTCACAGAGCACTGGCACAAAATGCTGAGAAACTACAAACCTTGACAATGAATGGAGTGCCATGTATGTCATGAGGCATTTCTGCTATCTCTGTTCAAAGGGTTAAACTCATCACAAAAATAAAACAAAAGATTTCTGAAAATATTAATGATGACTGAGTAACTGGAAATATTGGCGTCTTATAAACGTATATTTTATTGTCAAAAGGTTATCATTTGCCCCTTGAAACTGGATAATGAGCAAATCGTTAGTAACCAGGGACTATGGTGTGTAAAAGCATTAGTTCTTGAGTGAACAAGATTTACTACATTTGATAGTTTGATTAAAAAAAAATGTGTGACCAAGGAGAATTACTTAAAACAAACATCTGTATCTTCCATCAGTTTGCTTAAGAGTGTTTAATTTCATCACACTGATTTCAATCTAAAAGAAATTTTATTTCTTTGGATTTGAAGAATTTGGAAGTTTGCTATTGACTATGTTGAATGTCCTATATCATTTAAAATGTCATTTCAGTGTTTCAACTCACTTAATGAACATACCTATAGGTTGATGTGTAACACTTGAGTCACTCTTGGATTTTTGTAAAAAAAATAATAATAACAAATGAATCTTTGGCATCTTAAACATCCTTGTCAAGTTGATTCTATCCATCTTTCATTATTAAGGTTTCATTTCATTTACAAATTTCCTCATACACATATTATCACTTTTCCTTCAGGACAGGTCGACATAGTTCCCTTCATGTGTCGACACAGTCCCTGATCAGGTCGACACAGTTCATCCTGTGTCGACACAGCCACTTTCAGGCGATATTTTTTTTCTTTCTGTGCGGTATCGTTTAAGGGTTAGATATTCCCCCGGTTCATGTTACCCTATCAAACCTTTTTCTTCCCAGGTCGACCCACAGTCGTCATTTCCCAATTGCAAACGGCAGGCACCTCCTCTCTGCGTCCATCTTCCCGCATCTCTGCTTCCCTTTGCCTCCCTCTCTGCTTCCATCTCTACCTGGACGATGCCTCCCAAGCAGACCCCTCGTCGAGGCGCCAGGTCTAGGGCACTGCCAGGCGGCTTCTGTTGAGGAACCTCCAACTGAGAGGCGGAGCAAGCGCCACCATGATACTGTTGGGCAACAGGGGTTTGTCTTCCCCTTCTCCTACTCTGTCCAAACGAGGTAGGATGCCTTCCTCAAGGTGGATCATCTCAGAGGTAGTCTCTCATCCTAAGAGGAAGATCTTGTCTCCTTTCCAGAACCTTCTGCAGCATCCTCCTCCACTTCTTCTGGATCATCTCAATCGTCTGATGCTACACCCTCCAAGGCTCTTTCTGAAGGCAAATCTATTCTCAAGCCCAGGGCTGTTGATTTGACTGATGAAGACTTTGCCACTACATTTTCTGATGTCTCTCATTTCTTTAAGTTTCAAGGCTGGCTGCCTTTCATTTCTGACTTTCGGACCTTTTACCCTAGACTGGTGCAGATTCTACAAGAACTTAACTGTCTGCCAGAGGGATATCAGTCTGAGGTTAAAGAAGTCTCCTTTGTGCTATCTACTGAGCTAGCTTCTACATTGTTCAAGGTTCCAATGAGGGTGAGGATTATCATGCTTTTGAATTTGATTTGCATGAAGCATATTCTCTACTTACTGGGCTCCCTGCTGATGAGCGGATTCCAAGCAGCTATGTTACTAGGTTTAACACCAACACCTTCCCACCTATCTTAAGACTGATCCATCACATTCTCACTACAATAATCACACCAAGGGTGGTGGAAGAGATAGATTGACTGACATTCAGCGATTTATAATCTACTGCATGAAGAAGGAAATCAAATAAATTTGCATGTTTGTAATGTATCAAATCATGTCAGAAACTACAAGGAGGATCTTCATAGATCACTACCCTATGCTGCTCATCTCCTGCAGTCTTTCAACACTTTGGTGTGTCCTTTGCAATGAGAAAGCTCAGACAATTCCAAATCCAACATTTACTGCTTGAAGCATTTGCAAAATTCATGGGTTTAGAATTGAGGGTGATCAGGTTAGAAGAGGTCCAGTTATTGAGGCCCCAGCTGCACCTGAGGAAGTGGAGCCTCCTCCTACTGAAGAGGATCAGAATGCTCAAGAGGATCAGCCTCCATCTGAGATTGGAGCCCCAATCCCTCAGGATATCCCTTAGTCACCTACATTTCATGCCTCTTCACCACTCATTCCTGATGTGGAACCTCCTTCATTCTTTCCCCAATTCCATGGATCAGCTTCCACTTCCACTGGTGGACCTTCTGTTCCACCTGAGTTATATTCGTTCTTGGAAGACAAGTTTGGCAACATCACCTCCTCCATCCACAACATATGCACAAAAGCTTTGAACTTCGCATTCAAAGATGGAAAACTCAATGAATGGTCAGTTCATCAAGCAAAAAGAGGCAGCTGATCATGCATCCCAGAGATTCAACAGGCTGATTGGCACATTAGGTGATGCTTCTATTGAGTTGAAAGAACACCAAGACAAGCTTGAAACAGTTCTTCAAGGGATTCTTGGAAACACTCAGAAACATCTCTTCAACAGTCAGGAAGCTGTCACTCAAATATCTAAGACCAGACTGTCTTTTGCTCACCTGGTGGATGACATGGAAGGTATGAAGAACCTGTCAGCTCATATTGATCAAGAAATGTCTGCTCTCAAGAGTGAGCTTCGTACTCTCAACAGACATGGTGGCTTTGCTAGCTCATCTTCAACCTCCAACCTATGTCAGCTGATCTTACTGCTTTTCAAGCCAACATGTATGACAATTCTCAGAGATAGAAGAACTGCTGCATACTCGTTTGGCAACTATGCAATCTCAGCTGAGATCCATCTGTCTGCCATGGAGACAAGACTGAAGTCCATCGAGTGTATTCTACTTCCTATTCCTCCTCCAGCTCCATCTCTTGATGGCTATTGTATTTTGATGATTTCAAGGGGGAGAAGGAATGTTCCTTTTTGTGAATGGATGTTTGTTTGCAAACACTTTTGAATGTAAATGTCATAGCTTGTATGGCTCTTGTGGTTATTTTTGAAAAGACTTGGTTGTTAGTAACATTGTGTCTTGACTGTGAAATTTGTCACATGTTACAAATCTTGTTCAATGACATTTGATGATGTCAATGGAGTTGTTGAAATTCATTGTCATTCAATGTATGTGCTTGGATATTGTGTGAATGATGGCTTAAAACACATCTCTTTGAAAATCAAACCTTCATGTTGACTTATGTTGCCATCATCAAAAAGGGAGAATGTTGGGTTGAGTGTGGATTTAATATTTCTCCTCATAGTTTTGATGATGACATGTGGTGATTTTAATGCTTAATGGTTTGAATATTTTACATACATCACTTATATAAAAACAATGCTCAAAAAGCATGTTCCAAACACATTAGATCACATACCTTCATGATAATCCCTTGTACTAATGGTGTATGTGTTTAATTCTCAGGGACATATAATTCTTGTCATGGCAGTGTCGGCACACCATTGATGGTGTCGAATATGGGTATCAATCCCTGAAGAAGTTTCATGAAGACAAGGTCCAGTGTGTCGACACAATCCCTGACAGTGTCGACACTAGACCCAGTCTCCAGAAGACCCAGTTGCCAGACTGGGACAGTGTGTCGACACAGCCAGTGAGTGTGTCGACACTAGACCCATCTCCCAGAATACCTGTTTTGTGCAATTGGGACAGTGTGTCGACACACTCAGTGACAGTCGACACACTCCGGCTAATTTCAACTTAAGTTCCACCTAGACACGTGGCCTTCTAGGGATCAATTGGATTGACCTTGGATCATGTGCCCACGCACTCCAATGGTTCTTTTGGCCATGTTGGGCTATAAATACCCATCTAATCGACCCCAAGCAGAAGACCTCCTTCAGAGCATTCCTGTAAAGTCTTTTGGCGGCAAGAAGAGAACTCTCCCGCTCCTGCTCCTCTTGGTGCTTGGTGACCCTTTACATCCTTAGAGAGCACCAGAA
The DNA here is from genome assembly GCA_014218235.1 of Colocasia esculenta. Lineage (NCBI taxonomy): Eukaryota > Viridiplantae > Streptophyta > Magnoliopsida > Alismatales > Araceae > Colocasia > Colocasia esculenta. The sequence goes on from JACBKR010005122.1 coordinate 11,478, forward strand.
GGTGAAGTGGATCTCTGAAGAAGAGGTGAGAACACTTCTCAAAGGAGTAGATCCAGCAGAAGCAATCAATTGAGGAGAATTCAAGGGTGATAGAGGCAATTGTTGCAGAGCATCGCCCAGTGACTCAAAGCTACAAGGATTTCCTCAATTCAGCCTTCTGCAAGGGATTTCTACTGAAGAACATGATCTGTATCTAATTCCCTCAATTCTTTAAGTGTCTTCTGATTCATTCATGAGATTGTGCATAAATTGTTGCACGAGTCTCTGTGAATGAACTTATTCTGAATCAGATCATTGCTAGAGGATCTGATTTGTGTTGTTCTTGATCTAGCATATTTCTTGTGAGCCTTTGTGCTCAGTTGTGTTGAGTTGAACTCTTAGCGTGTGCGCTTGAGCAAGTGTGCTCGTTCTCTAGAGTAGTTGTGCTCTAGAGTTGGTGTGTGAGTTGTCAACTCAGTGGTGTTGGAGTTGTCAAGCTCCAGGTGTGTTGTACTCGGGTTGAGTAGTGGAGCCTCACTGTGTGAGGGGTGGATGTAGGAATCACTGTGTGATTTCCGAACCACCTAAAAATCCTCTGTGCAAGTGGTTGATTTTATACTGCACTAGATGCATGCATAGGGATTTCTCTCACACTACAAATTGATCTACTCACACACTCTATTCACTCAATTCACACATTCATACATCAGATCAGTGAATTGTCACTCTGAATTGATCTCTGATTCAAAGTATTTTTCAAATTGGTTAAGCTTCCGCGTTAATTGGTACTAGATCTATTCAAAACCCCCCCCCTTTCTAGATATGGTCCATCCCATATCCGATCCTACATTTCGCTTGTCCATTACCTTGTGGATAATATGGGGATGAATGATGCAAGTTGATACCATATTTACCACACTGTCATGGAGCTCCTGTAAAGTGAATTGAGGCCCATTGTCGGTGACGATTGTCCCGAGGCACGCCAAACTTGCAAGAATGTTGCGCTTGATGAACTTGACAACTGTTGAAGCTTTGACCTCTATGAACGCTTCTGCTTCAGCCCACTTTGTGAAGTACTCCGTGGCGGTCAGAATGAAGGACTTCTACGGATTTCTCTGGTTCTGTCCACGAGTGGACCGACCACGTCGAATGCCCCATGGCGAAAGGCCATGGAGCGATGAGAGGGTGAAGAGAAGAGGGGGAGCATAAATTTTGTCACCGTGCAATTGGCATTTAGCACAGTGACGGACAAAATGACGGCAATCTTCTTCCATGGTGGGCCAGTAATAGTGTCTTAGCAATTTTTGGGCAATTGCTCTACCATTGACATGACCACCACATTCGCTAGAGTGAGCGGCTTCAACGACATTTTGAGATTCGATTTCATCAAGACAACGAAGGTAAACCCCATTGAGAGATTTCTTGTAAAGACCACCACCTATGATCTTGTAACGCTCCGAGACGCGGCGAATGGCCCGTCTATTGGCAGAGGTGGCATAATCAGGGAAAGATCCATCTTTGAGAAAGTTCTCGATGTCAAAGTACCAAGGATGGCCATCTTCGAGGTCGAATTCTGGCTCTTTTGAGAGCGCATGGACCCGAAGGGATGGAGACGGAGACGTGAGTTGAATGAACCAAAGATCGACATGAGAAGGGACTCTTAACCTTTGGACGGAGACGGTTTCATAAGGTTTTCCCAAAGGGATGGGAATGGAAGAAGCTAGGGAAGCGAGTGAATCTGCTAGAATGTTCTGAGCCCTAGGAGTGTGGACTAAAGTGAGCTTCCTAAACTGTCGGACTACCTTTCCTACCAACTCTTGGTATGGTTTCAACTTGGGATCCCGGGTCTGGTACTTGCTAAGAGATTTCCAGAGTATCAACTGTGAATCGCCAATATCCTTAACACCTTGACTCCGAGCAATAGTGCCATTTTCAGCCCAACTAGGAGCGCCTCATACTCAGCCACATTGTTCGTGGTGCGGAAGGTTAACTGGTAAGCGTGCGGAATGACTACCCCTTCCGATGAGAGGAGGACTGCCCCTATTCCACACCCTTTGGAATTGAGGGCCCCGTCGAAGTAAAGTATCCATGAAGGTTCACCATCAATAATGGCTCCTAACTCTTCATCGGGAAAGCTTTCATCAACGGGAGAGCATGAAGGTAAGGGGTGGTGGGCCAAATGCTCAGCAATAGCGTGCCCCTTGATTGACTTTTGGCTTACGTAGGTGATATCAAATTGATTGAGGAAACTTTGCCACCTCATCAACCGATCAGTCAGGACAGGCTTCTCAAGCAAGTACCGAATGGGGTCCATACGCGCCAGAAGTTTGACCTCATGAGCTAGAAAATAATGCTTCAACTTCTGGGCAACCCAGACGACGACTGCACACGTTCTTTCCATGGCAGTGTACTTCTTTTCGGCCTCATTGAACAACTTAGATAGGTAGTACACCGCTCTCTCTTTCTTCTCGTCGTCGTACTGGGCCAAAACTTCTCCAGTTGAATCTTCAGTGGTTGACACATAGAGCAGTAAATGCCGACCCGGGACCGGAGGAGCGAGAATAGGGGGATTGAACAGATAACTCTTCAACTCATCAAAGGACTTTTGACATTTATCATTCCAATCAAACTTAGCCTCTCCTCTAAGAATCTCATAGAAGGGCTTACAACGGATTGAATCCTGGGAAATAACCTCCTGATGAACTGGAGTCTACCAATTAACCCTCTAACTTCTCTAATATTCCTAGGATGAGGCATGTCGATTATTGCTTTGGCCTTATTGGGATCAATCTCAATTCCCTGCTTGCTAACTATGAACCCAAGCAACTTTCCTGAAGAGACTCCAAAAACACACTTCTTGGGGTTCATTTTGAACTTGTGTTCTCTAGACCACTGGAGAACTGCCCGGAGGACCTCAACATGGCCATGTCGAGTCTTTGATTTAACCAAGACATCGTCCACATAGACCTCCATGTGCACATGCATCATTTCATGAAAATTGCCAGCATTGCCCTTTGATAAGTAGCTCCCGCATTCTTTAATCCGAAGGGCATGACAACATAACAGTAGGTCCCCCAAGGCGTTGTGAAAGAAGTTTTCTCCTGGTCTTCCTCCGCCAGATGGATTTGGTTATACCCAGAGAAACCATCCATGAAAGATAACATCTCAAAGCCGGCAGTGTTGTCCACTAGGACATCTATGTGTGGGAGAGGGAAATCGTCTTTTGGGCGAGCACGATTAAGGTCACAGAAATCTATACAGATCCTAACCTTACCGTCCTTCTTCATCATAGGGACGATATTAGCTACCCATTGTGGATAAAGCACAACCCTAATGAACTTGGCCTTATGCAACTTGTCAACCTTCTCTTTGATCTTGAGTGCAAGCTTGGGATGTAGCCTCCTCAGCTTTTGGTTGACGGCTTTCGCGTCGGCTTTTAGGACCAACCGGTGCTCGACCAAAGAGGTGTCAAGTCCCGGCATATCCTCGTAAGACCAAGCAAAACCGTCGGAGAATTCTTTGAGAATAGCTACAAGGGCTTCTTCTTCTTCAACACTCAAGTTGGCACTAATTAACACTATCTTCGGGGATTCCTCGGTGCCAAGGTTGACCTCCTTGGTGGGCTCGTCCACAGCCATGGTTGGCTCGTCGAACCTCTTTGTGCCATCCACATAGGAGCTCGTTGGGTCCTCTTCTTCCGACCCAAGATCTCCCGGCTCACCCTTCTCATCAAAATCAAGCAGATAGACTCCTAAACCATCGTCTACAAAGTCTCCTTCTTCAAAATCAGATTCAACTAGGGCAGGATCCTCAAGAAACTCTGGGACTTGACTTAACTTGGCACACCTCTCAGCCAAGGCCATGACAAAACGGGTGGGAACTTGCCTACCCTTCTCCTTGCGAACACATGGCTGAGGGGATCTAGACTCTTCTAATCCTAGACTAGACTCTAAACCCGACTCTAAACTAGAATCTAGGACACTATGTACAAAACTATGTACAGGGGAAGTGCCCCTAGAGAGGCGAGAATGGGAATCTAAGCTGGAAAGCATCGGCCCTGGCCGAGCGGAAGAGACTCCAGAGCGGAAGGGTGCTCGATGGAGACCTGGCATCCCACCTTTGAGAATTGGCATTTTTTTTGGAGTCAAGGCTCATAACCATGAGTTGCTGACTCAAGGTAGCCTCGACTGGCTAGGTGAGGGATGAAGAAAGGATAGGGGGAGAAATAAGAGATAAGGAAATGGTTGGAGGAAGAGAGTCAGGTGCCGGGCACACCTCAATAGCGGGAGATTGTGAAGGAGGTGAAGGAGATGAGGGAGATGAAGAGGGGAGATCCGAACCAAAGAGCGAGAGAAGGCTGAAATCTTCAGAGATTTCTTCAAACCTGACGTCTTCTTCTGCTTCGCTTTCGGAGTCGGACAGCTCCTCTATCACCGGTTCCCGAGTACTCGGTTAGAGGGGTCCCTGAATGAAGTGGTCACTCAAGGTCCAAGTAAGAGGTTGATAGGGGATGAAAGGATCCAGATGAATGGGGTCCGGATGAAAGCCTAAGCCAGCCCTATCTAACAACCTTCTTGTCGGTATGCTCCGAATAGGACCCTGCTGGTTCCTACCCAACCCTCGGACATGTATATAGCCGATCCTAGCCATTACTTTCAAACCTTTCCCTTGTGGACATGGGATGTGCTCAAATTCTTCAGCTGATGGGGGAGGTTGGCTCAGATCACAAGGCAAGGGGAAGTCAAAGATTGACATGACTGGCTTCTTCCCCTTGTCTGGAATGAACAAGTGACGCATCTACTCCAAAGTGATAGAGTTGAGAGTTTCCACGGTAGGAATGCTCTTAATCTTGATGACTCGCCCATTGAAAGGAAATTTGAAACATTGGTGGGCGGTGGAAGGGACCCCTAAGGTTTGTTCCAGCCAGGGACGACTGAGAATGGCCTTATAGGCTGGATCGACGTCGAGGACTAGAAACTCGGAAGACATGGTGACGAGTCCGATCTCGAGTTGGAGAGCAATCTTACCTTTGGCAACCCTCTTGGAGTTGTCATAGGCGGCAATTGTGGAGCAGATTTTCTCCAGATTATCCTCCCCCAAACCCAATTGCTTGAGGGTCTTCATCGGACAGACGTTGATGGATGCCCTAGTGTCAATAAGGGTGGAGTCTACCGAAACCCCATTGAGGTTAATGGTAAGACAAAGAGGAAGCGAACGACACTCGGGAGCAGCAAGATCCTTGTCTGAGAAGGAGATTGAAGGTCCTTGGGTGAGAGAGATGATGGCACTAGTGACCCCACTGGGAGGAAGGTCATCATTGACCATGATCTTCTGGAGAAATTGGAGGGTAGACTGATGAGACGGCGACCTCCGAATCAAATCTAAAATAGACACCCTCGCGGGCGTCTTATCTAAGTGTTGCAGAATGTCATATTCGGTGCCGGTGGGGGGTGGAGGTCCACTATCCTCCTCATCTTGAGATGGCCGAGGGGGCGGAGGAACAATCCAATTCCTGAGCGTGACATGAACATCTTCTCGAGACTTAGGGAGAATTAGTTGGAGAGGTCTGGTCTCAGGGGTAGACGACTCATGGACAGGGAAAATAGGAGGGTAGGCCTCTTGTTGGGTGGGTCGGATGAGAACTAAGGGCCGTTCCTCTAAGATGGCGTCTACAGTGGTGGAGGGTTCCTCAGATTCTACAGAAGGACACGGGTACCATTCCTCAAAACCTTCTACCCCCCACTTTTGCTCTCTCCTCACTACCCGGGGTTCCGAATGTGTCATGGTGTGGACATTTTCCTGGGACTTAGAGGAGGAGGGATTGTTGCTTTGGTAGTTGGGGAGAGGGTTTTGGACAATACCCAGATCTATCTTGGTATACCTAGACTTGGCTATGGCTACTTTGACATCATCCCAGTTAATCCTTCCTTGATCGTTCATGTCATATACCCAGTCACGGAAGGTGAAGCAATTGTGGAGTTCATGACCATGGGCCCTATGGTAAGGACAGTACTTGGAGGTGTCTGTAATCACAGGGATTGTGCTTCCCCTCGACACGGACATGAATATCAAATATGATGGCATGGAAAATAGGAAAGTGATCGCCACCTAGATAAGTTGCCTAATGATGTGAAAAGACAACGGTTAACTTAAACTAGGAAAAAAGGAAGAGAACAGGAAGACTGACCTGGTGTCGCGGTCGTCATGGCCGCCGCGTCTTCTCGCATTGCGTCAGTGGAAACCGACGCATCTATGTCGTGTCACCCAAGGCCGTCGCGTTCTCTGATTGCGGGAGATTTGTTGTAGTGACCTTCTTCTAGTCCTCCAGCCGGCCAGAGTACCAGAGCTTCTCGTAGACCTTGTTTGCTTGCCTTCCAATCAAAAGAAAACACAAAGAAAAGACCCTATTAGAACATGTAAATTGTAGTATCTATTCCAAAAGATGAAATGAGACGGAGGATCATGGTGGGGACGCACTGGGGTGATTTTAAACCCCTGTGGGTGTGGGAAAATGTGGGTGGATGATAAATGTGCTCTACTTAAAAAGAACATAAAAATGCATGTAGAAATAGAAAAAAGAGGGAGAGAAGGGATGATGAGCCCCATTAGGGCGACTTCCTGCGTGGATGCAGCTCCAACGATGTGCCAAGAGATCCAGGAGGTTGCTGAAGTCGCTCCTCTTCACGTTCCTCACTCCATTGATGGTGAAATGAGTGAGTTGTGAGGAGTGGAAGGTGAAGAGAAATGAGTGGAATAGGTGACTGCGTGGCTAAGACTTGTTCAGAGGAGATTTCGGTAGCCCTTCGGGGTGATCATCAGGCTCTCCTCGTCCATGAGGAGGGGTCATGCTTATATAGAGCTCGGAGTGAGAAAGTTAAGTATTATCTCCTCAAAAAGGTGTGGAAATTAAAAAAAGGGGGATAAAGCTCTATCAAAATCGGATATAGAGTCCTTAGGGGAGCTTAGGAGAGTCCCTAGGGCCAAGGATCCGCTCAAGGGGTCGGGATAACCCTCTTAGACCAAGTCAAAGTTCATGGGAGGATAAATAGGATGTGGTTACGGAGTCCAGAGATCTCGGTCCTTGTCGCGTCAGATCGCGGGGTCGCGACTAGAGACGCGACGGTGCGGGGGGTCGCGACAGCATTGCCCACGTGCATGGATAATGCATGGGCTGTCGCGGCGGCCTAAACCGTCGCGACTAGAGTCGCGGCTCCACGATGCGTCGCGACAAGGAATCCGAATTATTCTGGATTATTCTCTCCAAAACATGCTAAAATAGGAGTCAAATCCTCTAAGGACTCTTTCAAATGATAGATTTCGGGATTTCAAGGTATTTTTAATGGATTAATGGGCTCAAATCAAGGCAAATAATGGGCTCAAGGTGAGTGACCAATTAGGGGCCCACTAAGATAACAAGAAATGCGGTTCACCCATTAGTCATAATCGGGTGTTACAGATTGCCCCTCCTTGGCTTTTACTTTGCAGGGGAGCGAAGCGAAAGTGGCGTGGAGATGTCACGAAGTGATGGCGGAATGGAGATGACGCGGAGCGGACTGAAAAGTCGAAGCCTAGGTAAAGAGACACCCGATGCTAACTAACAGGCAATTGGAATCCTTGTGAAAGCCCCGAGTCGGTTGCTCGAGTAGAATGCAAAGAAGAGCACAAGTCTGGACGAGAAGAAGAAAGTAGAGGACGATCAACCTCTCGATTGAGAGGTACCCTAGCCGATTGGCCTGCAGGTTTCGTTTTGGAAGGACATGTGCGTGCCAGACAGGTAACTCATGACTCTGCTCTGGGAGCGGTTCGCAACCAAAACGGATCAAAGGAAAAAATGAGTAATGGGTAAGGAATCCAGACAGGGAAATTCTGTCAATCTGACGGGAACAACTCACTCGGAGGCAAACTTCCGATTCGAAGTGGAATTGGATTTCTTGTTCAAGAAACTTAAGCTTGATTGATCACCACCAGGGAAGCAATTAACAAATCATGAGGCATGAAGCTCAGAGTCCTACATGATGCATGCTGGGCTAAAATAAAAAGAAATCATCAAATCAATATGCAAAGAAAAGAGAAAATAGAAAATACTCAAGGATAATATTGTTAAGCCAAATAAGAACGGGTCAAGAGACTACCTGCAACCGCAGTGTAGGCCTGAATCTATCGTCCCCGTACTTACTTAACTTAACGGCCTATCCAGCGATTAGCAATGTGCACCTAGATCATCACTGTTTTTGTTGAAGGGGAACTCAGATCCCAAAACACATTGAAAACCAGCCGGTCCTTGAGATAATATAGTAGCATAAGTACCATATAGTAATGCAAGGGAGAAGGGATAGGGATACTTACTTGACTTACCTGTGGAGCGCAGAACTCGCCATTTTTTTGGTTTTGCTTTTTCTGATTTTTTTGTCATTTTGTGTAAATGAAGCAATAAACCGAATTACTAACAAGCTAACAACAATAAGCATAAACAACTCAGTCATCCACATGATTGAAACAAAGCACTGAAGAAAATGTCAGGTTCACACATAGAGAGTCCTCTCATGGAGCCATCAGATGAAGGAGAATATGTATGGGACTTGGGAAGGACTTGGTGGGATAATGAGTTTGAAATTCAAATCATGGGTGGAACTGAGGAGGAGAGACAGATCGTAAAGATGA
>JACBKR010005123.1:0-20223 GCA_014218235.1 Colocasia esculenta
TTACCTAATTGATGCACTGTTTTCAATGCATTACCTAATTGATGCCTACATAACTACCACTGCCTTGTTTGGGGAATGCTTCAGCATTTTAGTTAAAAATTAAGGGTCAATTTTTTAACATGGGCAAATGTTATATTAAGATTGCAAAAGGGCTTCTCAGCCCAGTTTGGGAGGGGGGTACCCATGGGTGGTAAAGTGCTTTGTGCACTTTGGGAAGGGGGAGGTGGGGCAGAGTTACCCCCCGTGGGTAACTTTTTTTTTTTGAAAATTTTTATAAAAATTTTCATTAAATTTTAAATATTATTTATTATATATCTCTGAAAATTATTTTACTTTTTAATTGCAAAAAAAAGATAATTAAGTCAAAGTTTTAAGTTGACTAAAAAAAATAAAAGGTGGGTAAGTCTACCCTTGGTTAGTGGTGGTTAGTGGGGTAAGATGTCAAAGTGGGGTAGGTTAATTTCTGGGTTAAGGGACCCATGGTTAAACTACCCATGGGTAGTTTAACCATGTCTCAAACCGGGGCCACGCCTTTGACAAAATGTTCATCTCCTATGGTTGCCATTTCACTTGGAGGGGAAAAAGAAGAAACAAGATTTTCCTCATGTTGACATAACTGACCCATCCATATCTGTGATTATTCTTGTTGGATGTCTCTGGTATTATATGTCCAAAGCATAGTTATTGGAAGACTATTTTACGTCTTATGAAGAGGTTCTTGTTTCTTTTGTTTGTCTCTCTTTTCACCTTAATGTGCAATTTGGGACATGACTAAATGACATGTTTCTGACTTCTACTTCCTGCTTTCACCTTCCATCATGGTACTTATGGTCCAAAGATATGCCTCACCATTAATTTTCACAATCAAATCTACTTTTGAAATAAGATTGAAGGAATAGGCTGTGTCCAGGTGTTTCAGGTAAGGCTCCAGTATTTTTTTGCTGGGTGTAGGCACATCACGTCGATGCTTGTTTTCATCCTCTTTTACTTGAATCTAGCAAGGTTTGCATGTTGGATCTTGACTTCGTCTTTGGATGGGCCATAGAGAATGGGAAGGTCTTCAGTAAATCTTGGGAGATTGGGTCAGGGCATCAGGATGCAAAAAAGAGATACACGTGTGTGTCTGTTGATGGGCTGTCCCTTGAACGTGCTCTCAGTTTCTATACCCCAAACCCATGGAAACAAAGAGGAAGGTTTAGAAGAATGTCGCCCTCTCTCTGGAGCAAAGGTAAGTGTCTGTAGCAGCTCCTTCTATCCCTGTTGCTCCACAAACAATGGACAGAGAAGATGAGGCAAGGAATGTTGTAATGTTCTGGATTTTGTCTCAGAAGGCTGAAGAGAAGAGGCTTTGGAGAGATAGGGAGTGGGAGTGGTGAGGACACCCGAGCCCGTGTTCGTTTTGACCGGCGTACGTTTATCATCGGAGGAGAGTCCCAGATTCGACATCGGCATCCATTTGGCTTGAGGACTGATGATTGGCTTTGTGGATGTATTTTCTATCTATTTGAGTCCTATTGTGAGTGTTGGCCCACTAGGGGCCCAACATGGGCTTTGCTATTTTTCTGTTATTTATTATTACGAATTTTGCTTAATTTAGGTCCCAGGGTTATGTTGGTCTTTATTAAGTCTTTTGAGAGTCTTAGGGTTTAAACCCTATATATATGTGTCTTGTAAGCAACAAAGGATTAATTGATGTTATTGAGAATTAAAGACAACCTTTGAGCCGCCACCTCCTCCTTTCCTTCTCTTCTCGCGTACCTCTCTCTCTGCTTCTCCCTCTTCCTCCCAGCGAAAACCCACGCTTCCCTTCCCTCCTCCTTCTCTCTTCCGGTTCCCCATCAGTTGGTATCAGAGACGAAGCGGTCCACGTCGGTCTTCCCTTTCCCCCGTCCGCGCGCCTGCGAGCCGCGCAGGCCGCGCCCGCCTTCCTGCATCCGCGGACGCACGCCGGTAGCCCGCATCCGCCTTCCAGCACCGCGGACGCACGCGTCCCCCACGCCCCTGCCCCCGTCACCCCACGCCGGCGGCCCCACGCGAGCCCGCATCACCCCACGCCAGCCGCCCACAGGGGTCGCGCATCCACGCGAGCCCCACGTCACCCCGCCGCGCCACTCGCCAGGGCCGCTTCCGGACCCCCTGACCGCGAGCCCGCCCCGTGAGCACTGCGCGCCAGCCCTGCTGCACGACGCCTCCGACCTGTTCACGCACCGGGTCGCACGCCCCTGCGTCTGCGGACACCAGGTTCCCTGCGCGACCGCCTCGCCATCCTCGCCTACCCCAGTCTCTACGGATCAGTGGGCCATCCCACTGCCAACTGCACAACGCCTGGATGAACTTACACGACGTGCTGAACGCCGACGGAGAGCACCCCGTTCACGTCTACCTCCCGGCGCTACCACACGAGGCGTTTCAACCGCGTCGTCCACGTACGCCTCCGCGTCAGCCCCCGACGCGACCAGTCGTCTCACCTCCTGCTGTGCGAAGCGTGGAGTCCGTACAACGTGTTTTTGCTGCGTTGAAGATTGCACCGGACCGAGACAGCGAGACACAGCCCCACAACAGCAAACGTTTGGCTTCGACTTCGTGAGCGCGATGCGCGTGTGTACACGTTTCTCGATGGACCTCGTTTTTCAGCGAGTCGGTTAGCGCGTAGTCGCACGTCTCTCTCTCACTTGCTTTTCTAGTATTTGGTTAAATTGCCGCCGTGTGTGATAGGTTTCCTAGCCAGAGAAATAATTAGTCACTGTTGATTTGTGAGTCGTGAGCCCCATCTCGCCGCACTAGTCGAGGCATTACATGCGGAGTTAATTTCATATACATTGTAGAAGTTCACACTGGTATTTGACTTGGCATTTTGTAGTGCTTAATGGACAGTTTTCCGATCGTATAGCTTGCACGCCTTAGTCGTAGCATTTTCTGCAATTCATCTTGTGACGCGATTTGCTGCAAAAAAAAAAAAAAATAGACATCAAAATCAGAAAGTAGTCAATCAGCATTAAAAAAAAAAGTTAAATCAGAAGTTAGACAAAAAAAAAAAGGGTGCTCGTAGTGTGTCCAATTCCCATGTTTCATTTCTGTCTCGTTAGTTGGGAGACGTCTTTGTTCCATGCCCACACGTAGCGGTACAGTGTATCATATCACCTCCCCTATGTCAGATTCACATCCAGCCATGTTGGATCACACAATCCAGCTCCAGGGTCACGTGCTGCAAATCCTGACATCCAGGCCCTGACCGAGTTAGTGTACAAACTCAGTGAGGACATTCGTAGGATGGACCATCGTTTAGGAGAGAGTCTGGCAGGCTTAGATGAGAGAGTCACCGAGTCTGGTCGTACTGTCCAGGGGATAGTTGGTCGTATTGCCGTTCTCGAAGGGGCCGATCGTGCGCCGAGGCATGAACAAGTTGTGGACCGGCCACAACCTCAGCGCCCCCGTTCCCCCGGGGTCCCCCTTCCCCGAGCTGCCCGTGCTGGGGATCGTCAGGGTCACTTACGGGACTATGACCGTGAGTCCTTGGGTGAGGAGGTGGGTGAGACCCCTCGAGTTCCTGTTGTCCCTAGATACCGGAGGTATGGTCCTAGACATGACCCAGAGTTTGAGGATGAGCGGTGGGCTTTTCGTGAGCGGGATCAGGATATCCGCAACGCCCGCCTTGAGGCTCCCAGTTTTGACGGATCTTTGGAACCGCAACATTATCTTGACTGGGAATCGCGGATGAACCACTACTTTGAGTGGATGGGTATGTCTGATCCTCGGCGAACCTTTTTCGCCAAGACCATGTTGAGGGGTCAAGCCCTAACTTTTTGGACCAGCTTGGAGGATCGCCTTGCTCAACGATACGAGGAGCCCATTGATACTTGGACTGAGATGAAAGTTAGGCTCCGCGAGAAGTACGTCCCTTCGACGTACAGGCATCGGTTGATTGATCGGTGGCAGAATGTCTCTCAGGGATCTCGGACAGTGTCTGAGTACATTGATGAATTTGATGATCTCCTGTTGAGATGTGGAGTCCGTGAGGAGGGTGCACTAACCCTTTCTCGATTCCGGAAGGGCCTTCGTCGAGCCTATCAGCAGGAGTTATTCCGCCAACATGTGACCGACCTTGACCATGCCTACCAGGTAGTGCGAGAGATGGAGCAGTTTGAGCATGAGAGGGATTCCCCACCTCGGGGCCGACCCACCTTCCAGCGTCATTTTGATCAGCGTGTTGCCCCAGCGTCTTCTCAGAGGGGTCCCCCTTTCCGGGCTCCTGAGGGGCAACGCCAGAGGGAGGGTGCGCCCACTCTGCCCCCTCCTCCCATTCGTTCCCTTTTGGGACCTCCACCGGTCACGCAGGGAGACAAAGGGAAGGCACCGATAAAGGACGTTGCTCCTCCGGAAGGTAGTTCTCGCATCCGGTGCTATAGTTGTCAGGGAATAGGGCACATAGCTAGCTCTTGCCCCACAGAGCCCTAGCTATGGAGAGCGGTGCTGCAGTGGACTCTTCGCCACTGCTCATGGATGTCAGTTATGAGGCTGAGGCCGACCTGGCTGATGAGTATTTTCTAGAGGAAGAAGTGAATGGCACTAGTCAGGCCGTAACTTTTACAGAAGCACCTGAAGGAGCACGGCTTGGGGTGGTTCGGTGCATCTTTGCCCGACCAAAGGAGACGGATGACTGGCGCCGCACTGCTATTTTTCAGACCTACTGCCGTCTAGGTGGCAAGGTTTGCCGAGTCATCGTTGATAGCGGGAGCTGCATCAATGCGATTTCCACTAGTACGGTTGCCCGTTTGGGCCTGGCTACCGTGGACCATCCCCGCCCATACCAGGTGTCTTGGGTGGACACTACTTCTATCCCCATCCATTTGAGATGCCTCGTCCCGATCCAGCTCCACTCTTATGAGGCTCAAATCTGGTGCGATGTCTTACCCATGGAGGTTGGGAGCGTCATTCTGGGCCGACCATGGATTTATGATGTTGATGCCACTCTTTATGGTCGCTCCAACACTTGTGTTTTCGAGCATGGCGGACATCGCATCACCATTCATCCAACCCAACCAAAAGGTTCGCCATCTCGAGCTTCCCCATCTCCTAACATTCAGGCCAGCCCCGCTACCCCTTCCTCTAGCACACCCACTCATCTTCCCGCACCACCACCTAGTAAGGCATCTGTTTCGCACACCCAAAGGGTGCGCACCCCCACCAGTCCCACCTTACAGCTCATTACTGCTAGGAATTTGAGGAAGAGGTTCAGGAAACCGACGATGTATTCGCCTTGCTGTTGCGTATTAACATCGTTCAGTCGGATGCTGAGGCAACTGATGAGCAATCTGCTGAGGTCATAATCCTACTCCAAGAATTTGCGGATGTGTTCCCCGAGGACTTACCGGATGGTTTACCTCCAATGCGTGGCATTCAACATGCCATTGATTTCATTCCGGGTTCCTCCCTACCAAACCTGCCTCATTACCGCCTCAATCCAATAGAGCTTGCTGAACTCCAGAGGCAGGTCGAAGCCCTCTTACGGCGCGGCTACATTCGGGTCAGCACTAGCCCATGTGCAGTACCCGCGCTTCTTGCTCCCAAGAAGGATGGCACTTGGCGGATGTGTGTAGACAGCCGCGCCATCAACCGCATTACTGTTAAGTATCGTTTTCCTATTCCCCGTTTGGATGACATGTTAGACATGATGGCGGGGGCCACTGTATTTTCCAAGATTGATCTCAAGAGTGGCTATCATCAGGTCCGAGTTCGACCTGGTGATGAATGGAAGATTGCTTTCAAGACTCGGGATGGGCTCTACGAATGGTTGGTTATGCCCTTTGGGTTATCCAACGCTCCCAGTACCTTCATGCGGCTTATGACCGAGACCTTGCGGCCTTTCATCGGAAAATTTCTCGTCGTCTATTTTGATGACATTCTCATCTACAGTCGCACTCGGGCAGAGCATTTGGAGCACTTGCGTCAAGTCTGCCTTACCCTTCGCCAGGAGAGCCTATATGGTAATCTCAAGAAATGTGCTTTTGTGACCGATCAAGTGACCTTCTTGGGGTTCATTGTATCCAGTGATGGGGTCTCTGCCGACCCGGAGAAGATTAAGGCAATAGCTGGCCGGAACCCCAAACTCTTCATGAGGCGCGAAGCTTTCATGGCCTCGCCACTTTCTACCGCCGATTCATTCGTGGGTTCAGCATGGTCACCGCTCCCATTACGGACTGCCTCCGGAAGGGCAATTTTATGTGGACCAAGGCAGCCAACATGGCTTTTCAGGAACTCAAGGAGCGAATGACCCAGGCACCCGTGCTTCGGCTTCCTGATTTCTCTAGGGTGTTCGAAGTTTCGTGTGATGCATCCGGAGTTGGCATAGGAGGTGTATTGAGTCAGGAGGGACACCCTATCGCCTTCTTCAGTGAAAAGTTGAATGACGCAAAGCTGAGGTACTTCACTTATGATCGGGAATTTTATGCGGTAGTCCAAGCTTTGCGGTATTGGCGCCATTATTTGCTCCCGAATGAATTTGTGTTGTACTCAGATCATGAAGCCCTCCGATTTCTCCAAGCCCAAAAGAAGCTCAATTCCCGGCATAGTCGATGGATTGAATACCTCCAGGCCTATACTTTTGTTCTGAAGCATAAAGCTGGCGTGGAGAATCGAGTGGCCGATGCACTAAGTCGGCGGTCGAATCTGCTCTCTATTGTCCACACTGAAGTCATTGGGTTTGAGAAGCTCCAGGAGAGCTATGCGGAGTGCCCAGATTTCGGTCCCATTTATTCTACCCTTCAGTCTGGTCCCTCCCGAGAGTATGAGGACTATGTCCTTCACGACGGATTCATTTTCCGAGGCGACCGACTGTGTATCCCCCGGACATCTGTCCGTGATTTCTTGGTGTGGGAGATTCATGCGGGGGGCCTAGCGGGTCACTTCGGTCGGAACAAAACCATTGAGCTGGTAGAGTATCGCTTCTTTTGGCCCAGTCTCAAACGAGACGTTGCCCGCATCGTGGCCCAATGCCGCACCTGTGCCACAGCTAAGCAGCGCAAGCAAAATACTGGGTTGTACACTCCTCTACCAGTTCCTGACCGTCCTTGGCAGGATTTGAGCATGGACTTTGTCCTCGGGTTGCCATGTACGGCTCGTAGGCACGATTCTATCATGGTCGTGGTGGATAGATTCTCCAAGATGGCCCACTTTCTTGCATGTGCCAAAACTTCAGATGCGTCTAAGATTGCCCGTCTCTTCCTGGGTGAGGTTGTCCGTCTGCATGGCCTTCCTAAGACCATTGTCTCAGATAGGGATGTCCGTTTTGTGAGCTATTTTTGGAAAACCCTTTGGCATCTTTTGGGGACCAAACTCAAGTTCTCAACAGCTTATCACCCCCAAACCGATGGTCAAACGGAGGTTGTCAATAGGAGTCTGGGAAATTTGTTGCGTTGTCTGGTGGGTGACCATGCTCGGAACTGGGATCTGATCCTACCTCTGGCAGAATTTGCATACAATAACTTGGTCAACAGGTCTACAGGTATGAGTCCCTTTGAGATAGTCTCAGGTTATAGACCTAGGCAACCCATAGACCTTGCTTCCCTGCCCCCACACATTCGAGTTTCTGAGTCAACTGAGTCCTTGGCCGAGCACATTAGGAGTCTGCATGAGCACATCCGTCAACAAATGAACTGAATAATGAAAAATACAAGAATGCAGCAAATTTACATCGTCGCTTCCGTGAGTTTCAGGAGGGTGATTACGTCATGGTGCGGGTTAGACCCGAGCGGTTCCCTTCGGGAGTCGTTAAAAAGCTACATGCTCGGGGAGCTGGGCTCTTTAAAGTACTCAAACGTGTTGGGTCCAATGCCTATGTGATTGAACTTCCAGATGATTATGGCATCAGTTCCACATTTAATGTATCTGATCTGGTTGCTTATCGAGAACCGACAGTGATTCCCAGTGAGCCTTTCGAGCCTGATTCCACCGTTGTGAGTGAGCCACCTCCCGAGCGTCCACCTACAGCCTTCACTGCAAAGCGGCGTGAGCAAATTGACCAGATACTGGATGAGCAGGTCATTACCTCCCAGAGCGGCGACTATCAGCGCTATCTGGTTCGTTGGAAAGGCAAGCCTCCTTCTGAGGACACGTGGATCACACGCGAGGAGCTGCAGCGGGTCGATCCAGATCTTTTGGAGCAGCGTCAGAGCGCCCTGGACCCGTACTCGACGGGGTCGAGTTCCTCCCAGGCGGGGAGGATTGGTGAGGACACCCGAGCCCGTGTTCGTTTCGACCCGGCGTACGTTTATCGTCGGAGGAGAGTCCCAGATTCGACATCGGCATCCATTTGGCTTGAGGACTGATGATTGGCTTTGTGGATGTATTTTCTATCTTATTTGAGTCCTATTGTGAGTGTTGGCCCACTAGGGGCCCAACATGGGCTTTGCTATTTTTCTGTTATTTATTATTACGAATTTTGCTTAATTTAGGTCCCAGGGTTATGTTGGTCTTTATTAGTCTTTTGAGAGTCTTAGGGTTTAAACCCTATATATATGTGTCTTGTAAGCAACAAAGGATTAATTGATGTTATTGAGAATTAAAGACAACCTTTGAGCCGCCACCTCCTCCTTCCTTCTCTTCCGCGTACCTCTCTCTGCTTCTCCCTCTTCCTCCCAGCGAAAACCCACGCTTCCCTTCCTCCTCCTCTCTTCCGTTCCCCATCAGGGAGCCAAATGTCATAATAAATGACTAATGGTTAGATTAGCACAATAGTACATGAATGATGCGATAACATATTTACACATATAAGAAGCTTTCTTGGATCACAATGTAACATGCTATAATGCTCAAAGCCGGATCATCCTCATTTTGCTCCCCCTCTCCTCCTCCTCTTCTTCCTCTTCTTTTCTCTCCTTTGCATCCTTCTTTAACCTACTCTGCCCTCTGCACTTACTGCTCTTCCATCTACCTCTTATTCTTGATCTTGGGAGAGCTTCTTCTTGGACACCTTGGAGAGAGAGAAATCTCGGAGAATCTCATTGATCTCATAAGAGATGGTAAACGAAGGGATCTAGGTCTATCTTTGATATGATGATGTTTCTTGATAGAGTTCATACATGTGATGTCTATTTCTTGTTCTTGATTCTGTTTGTACTTCATTTTGTTCCATGTGTTTTTGCATCACATCAAACAAAGCTGACTCTGGCTGTCAGATACTACATGCTTATGTAAACTGTATCTTGCTGTTAGTTTTTTATTCATCTTCTGCAATGTATCTGCTTGTTAACTATGATTTTCTTATCAACAAACTTTTATTGACAGGACAATTGGTCTCAGAGATTTGTGAAGATCGTCTCATTATAACATTAGGGAGGCTCTTAATGCATAGATTGTAGTTTGTACAGCATATCTAGTTATCTTATTGGACAATTGTAATTGTCTGAAAGAATGTCAAGAGGACAATCTCAAATGAGAACTCGCTCTGCAAGGACTGCCCTGAGAAGGTGCAACACTAGAAGCTACAAGAACACAATATTATTGATGTAGAGATAGGTGTTATTACTGTTGATTCTCCAGAATCTTCCAATCATAAATCTAGATGTTCAAAGGATACCAACAGAAAGCATCTTCCTACTGTAGTTTGTATAGAAGAGGATGATGATAGTGAAGATGATACATCAAGCAAGAGTTTTCATCCCTTCTGCAGTAATTCATATGGTTTTGAGGAATTTGAAAGTGATGAGTGTCAAATTCTTAACATGAAAGGTAAAAGTAGTGATGGATGCCCAAAGCGGATGTTTGGTATCTTTTCTTCTGAGTGCAGTACGTCAAAAGCTGATACATCCAAAATGGATATTTTGGACACTGAAGACTTTGAAGATGACTGCTCTGACTGTGAGATTATAGATGATTCATCTGTAAATATCCGTGAAGTGTGGGAGAAAGCGGCATTAAAGAAGAATGCGGAAAAAAAGAATTCTGATTTGAAGGAAGAAACTGGTGCTTTTTGGTCTCATATGAGTGGAGTTTCTCCATTTGAAACAGACAATACTGATTTCAATAGAACCAATTGTGATACTGGCACATTTCAGGATAAAGGTGGCATTCATTCTGATCCAATGATCCACTTGACAGAACAGATGATCTATTATCTACTCCAGATATATCAAATGGTTTTAGAGAAAGGGATTCGACCAAATTTAAAAGGAAGGACTTTGTCAAAGCTTCAGATCATATAGTTGATGATGACAGTTGCAACAAATGTGATTTTGAGAACAAGAATGAAATGCCTACTGGAAAAACTTTTCCATGGAGATGTCATTCCCAGCCAGATGTTGCATTTGAGGATGCAACAATGAGTGATCAATATGAACAGCATCGAAACCCTCTTTCACATGATCCATGCATGCAGAATGGTTCAATGGATAATGAGAATAATGAAAGAGCTTCTATATTTACAACTGAGCTACAAGGTGATCCTCAATTTGAAGACTTGCAGAGATATGAAAGGCTATCCCCTTGTAATGTTTCTTGCTCTTCCCAGAATATTCCTGGCCTACAAAAAGGAATGTGACAGAAGTTGCCAAGGACAGTTCTTATCCTCAACCTCAGATGAGTGTGCTCCTTCAGAACAGACAAATTTTCTACATGAACAACAAACTGATATTCTGCATACTCCTTATTCACAAGGAGAAGAGGAAGCAAATTCTCATGGAACTAAAGGGAACACAGAAGGGGATATGAATCCCGTGATTGTCCTGCAATCAATATGAAAAATATGGATTTAGTTTCAGAAAGTAAGAGTGATATCATAGGTGAACGGGAAAGGCTTAAGGAATCAGAGGAGTACAAACGAGCTGAAGAAGAAGAATGGGCATCTAGGCAGCGAGAACTTTTAATCCAGGTATGTACTACTTTAGCAATATGTTTTACTGGATTTTATATCCTATTTTTTGTTTATTGAGATTCTGGAGTTGCTGTTGGCAAAAAAATTTCTTGAGCTCATTGGTTGAACACATTAATTATTAGATCATCCATTTCCTACTTTCATTTTACATCCTAGATGATATGAAACTGCAGCAATTTTTGTGAGTTTGAATCTGAGTTCTTTTTTATGGAGTTGTTTATCGTAATCTGGAGGTGAGATTTTCTCACCTCTGCCATTGTTTGTACTGCTTTATTTATTTTTTAACAAAATTGGTATAGTCCACAACCTCTACGAAGATTGCTTGTTAGGTGGGTCACCATGCCAGATGACCGGGACCCTTGTTAATCTTCCAGAATGGTCCATACTGGAGAAATCGTTAGGTAGCAGAGATCACTTTGGTAGAAGAGTTAATATTCGCCATAAATTTTGATCTTTGTTCTTTGACAGTCTGTCTAGTATCACGTGGCAATGCAATGAATTCTACTTCAAGACACCTGCTCACTTCATCCTGATCTGTCAAACCAGATCATTGATCAACTTGTCTTTATCACCCTGCCTGCATCAAGCGCAATAGCAGTTTGTGTAGCCCTGTACAGAGTAAGCTTCTGTCAATACCGCCTGTGTCTGTGGACCACATGATCTAAGTCCATGTAATAACTTAATTTATCTTCTTCCTTGTCAAGCATGGTTTGCAGAACCATCTGGTCTGGTCCAGACCAGCTTAGACCAGATCAGGACTGGTGGTCAACTGGTCTGTTCAGCTGGTTCCAGGAGGGGACCAACTGGTCTTTCATTAAAAGAAAGGTAGCAAAAAAGGTAGATAATAGGAAAAAATGGAAATGAAGCAATAAAGGAAAAATTGTCGGAAGAAATGGTGATTTCTGTGATGGAGCCTTTTAATTTGTTGGTAACCAAAATACTGGTCACAATCATTGATAGTGAAAAGAAATTTCTCAAGGTATGGTCCAGAATCCCATTGTACAATACTTTATCAAAACAAAAGGAAGTGCAATAGTTTTTCAAAAACAAAAAAAACCAAAAGTACAAAAACAATAAAAATAAGAAAACGAACAGAGCTCCCAGGGTATCCTACTGAGGTAGTGGGATTATGCCAAAAATAGTCTCAAGATAAATCTCCTCCATGATGTCAATTTATCAAACAACAGTTTGCCACTGTCCTCCACACCAAAAGTACCATACCGATCCTCCACACATACAAGAACTTTTTGGAAAAGACCAAAATTGTGGTGATATTGTCCCTCTCATCCCCGAGTTTCCATATTGTTCATAACATAGCCACAAGAACGGATATTCACACTTTCTTGTTGACTGTTGAAGACTTGCGCTACATCCACCACTTGAATAGATCATGAATGTTGAAAGGTACTTGGTCATTAATTTGAAGGCATTTACAAACATGAAAAATGAATTGGATTGGCTCAATGATTGACCTGAGATGAGTCTGAGTCCATGTAGATTGAATTGGCTGATCTGCTAGATGTCTTGGATTGACCTGATTTTAAAGTTGTTAAAAATCTACAAAAAAATAAGAAAGGAAAATAAATAATCAGAAAAAGAAAGGAGGCTGGTGAAAAACAAAGAAGAAGGAAAAAGGAAACCCTCTCCTCTCCCCCTTTTCCCTTCCTCATGCCCCCCCCCCCCCCCCCCCCCCACCCTTATTCTTTTTTCCCTCTTCTCAAAGAAGAAGAAATGGTAAAAGCAATACCCCATTCCCCACACACCCGCCTTCCCCATGCACCCCTCTTTCTTTTCCCTTTTCTCCCTTACCCAAAGAAGAAGAAGAAAGGAGGTTTCTTAAAAAAAAAAATTGAAAGCCCAGGGAGGAGCGGGTGATCCAGGCCGACTTCTGGCCAACCCAGCCAGAATTTTCACAATTCAGATCCCGACCTTGGGGATCGGATTGCCACCTATCAATTCCGAGCAGAATAGGGCAATCCCGATCCAAATCAGCTGATTCTGCCTTCCGTTGCAAAGAGTCCGCCACACCACATTGATGATACAGCATGAACAGAGTAAGTGGATATGCTTCCTCCAAACAGTCCGCAAAAAGCATGCTTATCATTTTGAATGTTGACAATGTTTTATTCTGTTCACAGTGGATATCCACCATTTACTAGCTTCTACAAGAGGATACTGATATTGGCGGGAATCTTTTTGAGCCAACAACATTGTGCACCACATGCTTGTCCCTCGATCATAAGCATTGTTGCACGAGATTTAACTTAGAACTGGCCATTCTTTTCCCATGTCCACACTCTCTGGTCTTCAAGTTGAGGTGTTAAGTTGATTTGACAAAGTAGCTTATGCAATTCTAGATATTCCAAGGCCTCTGAATCTGTGAGGTCTCTTCTAACTTCTAACCTGAAGATCCATGCTACTTGCCCCCTGTGTGTAGAAGTGGACAGTTACCTTCTTGAACAGAGAGGGGTTGTAACTATTTTCAAACAGCCTTGACAAGGGACAGGTGTGCACCACGGATCTTCCCATAATAACAAATTCCCACCCTTTCTCACATGGTAATTTGTAGAAATCCTAAAGATCTCTAAGATGGAGACTCTATTTCACTGTTTTAATTTATTTGAAGGTACTAGTAATGATTTTACATAATCTTGATAGTCTTAAGAGTTGACTGATCTTTTAGATTGTCTTAGAGTGGTTTGTTTTTAGTGTCTTACTTTCTTGGTCTAGTGAAATTATGTTTTTAAATTTGAAATTGAGCCCCAATAACCCGATTAACATTTTATTCTTCTATTTATAACTTAATATAGAAATACATGAAGGAATTGGTGGAAACTGGCCGCTAAACAAGTGAACTGGTCTGATCCCAATCTGAACGTAAACTGGGGATAGGAACTGTCACCCATCAGTCTGAGAACCAGTTCTGGTTCTGCAAACTTCATTAGCAGGCGCTTTGGCAATCCACTCAACAAGTAGAGAACAAACTCACCTTACAATATGGGCCATGTTCATCAATTTCTACTTTAATATGTGTGTACTAAACTTCTTCTGAACCCAGATAATCTTCCTTTTGTTCTGTGTCCTATTATCTTTTACACAACTAGGCAGCTTATAGTGCTTATTACTTAATAAGTTAATATTACCTTCTCAATAAGTCTGAAAACTCCAGATCTGATGACCCACAAGTTGAAAACTTCCAACTCCCAATAGAGGAAGTGGCAATCATCCCATTCAACACCATGACAGCTGCCTTCTTGCTCAGACCCATCGCTGAATCACATGGATCCTGGAATCGGCTGATATGGATCGGAACCGGCCGATTCTGTATTGGGTTGGCCTAGGCTGATCCGATTCCATAGGGGTAGCCACCTCGATTGTAGAAATTCCGGTCGAATTTGCTGGAATCAGACTGAATCAGCCGATCCCAGGCTGAGCTGGTCGATGCTGCCAGATAATTTTATTTTCTTGTATACATTGTTAATACATGCATTAACCATCATTTCACATGTGTCAATTAATATAAATATAAATAAATAAATATATATATATATATACGCACACACAAATTAATATGTCTAATATGATTGTGTTCATTAGTTTACATATTTATGTATACAAATACACACACATATTGACATATAGATGACATATGATATATGTAATATCTGTCACATTATATATATATATATATATATATATATATATATATATATGATTACATATTCAAATATATATGTATATTTGTATTATGTATATATATATATACATTAACTATATATGTACATATTATTATATATACATTATGCATATATGAATGTGTACATTTATATATATGATTACAGATATACATATATATTTGAATCATCATCATTATCATCATCATCAGAGCCTTGTCCCATTATTTAGGGTCGGCTACATGAATCCTTTTCCGCCAAAGTTTTCTATCGAGTGCAATATTCGTGTTTAAACCTAAAAGTCAAGTCCTTCCTAATAACATCACACCATCTCATTTTAGGTCTTCCTCTAGCTCTTTTACTAGCATCGACTAAGATTTCATCACATCTTTTAACCGGGGACGAGTTAGGACGATGGTGCACGTATCCAAACCACCTGAGTCTATTTTCTCTCATTTTCCTATCAATTGGAGTAACCCCAAGTCCTCATGGAAGCGCGCTTTCGTAATTTTATGTTTCTTAGTCTTATCGCACATCTATCTCAACATCCTCATCTCTGTTACACACATTTTGTTAATGGGGTCCTTTCGTACTGTCCAACACTCGGTACCATACAACAAAAGACCTCACCCCTGTTCTATAACACTTTCATTTAAGTTTCACGGTATACAACGATTTCAATGTACTCTTAATGCACTTCTCCATTTTAACTAGCCTGCCTTAATCTTGTATACAACATTGTCATAAATCTCCCCATTCTTTTAGATGATGGACCTTAAGTATCGAAAGTTACTACTCTTAGGAATGTTTTGTCCATCAATTAGAACCATATCTTCTTGTAACATCCTCTCATTACTATAATTATAATGCATAAACTTGACTTACTCCTGCTGATTTTAAAATATTTAGACTCCAAGGCATGCCTCCAACTTTCTAATTTAACATTTAAGCCATCAATACTCTCATCAATTAAGATAATATCATCTGCACATAACATACACCAAGGGATTTCATCATGCAATTGCTTTGTTATTTCATCCATAACTAGAGTAAGAGATATGGACTTAGTGTAGAACCTTGATGCAAACTTATAGTGACCAAAATTCACAATTCTCTCCAGCACTAGTTCTCACACTAGTGGTAGCACCTTCGTATATATCCTAAATCAAGTCAACATATCTTTGAGAGACTCCTTTCTTTGTTAATGCCCATCAAATCAATTCTCTTGGTACTCGATCATGTCTTCTTTAAATCAAGAAAAATCATATGTAAAATCTCTATTCATCTCTCTATACTTCTCCATTAACTACCGAAATAAGAAAAGAGCTTCTGTACTAGATCTACTCGGCATAAATCAAACTGATTTTCTGATACAGTAGCCATACATCGATTCATTTCTTGATTACTCTTTCCAAAGTTTCATAGTATGACTCATAAGTTTAATTCCACGATAATTATTGCACTTTGAATATCGCTTTTGTTTTTACCTAAATAAACCACAACATTTTTTTTCCATTCTTTTGGCATCCTCCGTTCCTTAAAATCTTATTGAAAAGTTTAGTTAGCCACTTAATACCTGTCTCCTAGACCTTGCCGCACTTCAATAGTATGTCTGATCCTAAGGCTTTGCTCAGTTTCATTTTTCTTAAAGCATCACTCACTTTTGACATCTTAATATGCTTGAAATATTGATATTTATCAAAATTTGTTGACTTTTGGTTCTCTTCTAAAGGAGATCCTTGAAGCAATCTCCATTAAGTAGTTTCTGAAAATAACTGCATCATCCCTCTTTAACCTCTAGATCCTTCACTAAAACCCTTTGATCTTCATCTTTAATGCAACGAACATGATTTAGATCTCTACTTTTTCTCTCTTAATTTAGCAAGTTTAAATATGTCCTTTTCACCCTCTTAGGTTCCTAATTTATTATATGATTCTTTAAATACCTTGGATTTAGCTTCACTAACTATTTTTTTAGCCCTCTTTTTAGCTATTTTATAAGCTTCTAGGATTTGATTATCTTTGTTGGCTTGCCAAGCTTTAAAGCATTCTTCTTTTGCGCTAATGGTATTCTGAATTTTCTCACTCCACCACCAAGTCTCTCTTTCTACATTATTTTTTATATACATATATATTTGAATATGTAATCATATATATATGTATAACAATAACAAATATGATAGTTATTACATGTATCATAAATACATATGTAAGTATTGTATACATATATATAATATATTATGCATAATATATGATTGTAGATATTAACACATATCTATATATGTATACTGTATACATTATAAGGATATACATATTAATTACTTTTATACATTAATGTTATATGACTATGCATACATGCATATGATTACATATATAATATATGCATATTCATATATATATATATAATGTAATTTATATGTATGATTACATTATGATAATTATATATGTAAATATTGAATACATATTTTCTCTTGACGTTTTTTTTTTTTTCTGATTTATTCCAAAAAAAAATCATTTTTTAAAGCTGGTTGATCCAGGACCACCAGACTTCCATCGAATTGGTCGATCTGATCTGGTTGGCTAGTCCTCCCTGGCTGATCCAATTCTTTTTTTCCTTGCTGAATCATGCTTATGGGACAACAAAACTCCATCTTGAGAAGATTTGGACAATTTTCTCGGCTGATTGTTGTGGAAACAATCTCCATCAGCCAAGTATCAGTGATTTGGAAATCTATATGTTGTAGATCCTAGGATTTAGCCGTGGATGAGCTGAGGCGATCCTCCCAAGCAGCCCTGACTTAGTTGATTCCATCGCTACACTGGAGAATACTCTATTGAATTGAGCCGGGGACCCTTGCTGCACCCAGTCGATTGATGCTTGGAGTTTGGGCCGACCCAAGAGAGCGCTAATTACCACAGTAGTACCCCTAGTACTTAGTTGTTGGGAGATCTCTCATGGGGGCCCTGTTAGTCAACTACTTCAGGAGGAGCACCTTGGTACTTAGTTGTTGGGAGGGCTCTCCAAGGGACCCGATAATCGATTACCTTAGATGGGGTGCCTTTAGGGCTGTAAACGGAGCGGATACGGAGCGGATATGGGTTTTCCGTGTCCGCTCCGAATATTTAATCGGATAATCCGTATTCGCTCCGAATAAAATTCGGATACAGAGCGGATATCTTAGTCGGATAATAATCGGATTCGGAGCGGATCCGGATATTATCCGGTTCGAAATATGGGCAGATGGGGGTGTCGCAGGAGAGGAGAGAGAGAGAGAGAGAGAGAGAGAGAGAGAGAGGAGAGAGAGAGAGAGGAGAGAGAGAGGAGAGAGAGAGAGGAGAGATGAGGGGAGAGGAGAGGGGAGGAGTATGCGGAGAGAGGAGAGAGAGAGAGAGATGGGGGGGGGCCGCGGAGTTGGGGGAGCGGGGGATGGGGGGGGGGGCGGGGGGAAGAGGGGGGGGGCCGCCGGGGAGGGGGCAAAGAGGAGAGAGAGGGAGAGAGGGCCAGGTGGGGGGGGGGCCGTGGAGATGGGAGGGGAGATGGGAGGAGGTGGGGGGGGGGCGCGGAAGGGAGGGGAGGGAGGGAGGACAGGGGGAATGAGGGGGAGTGAGGAGGACTTGGGAGGAGGAGGAGGGGGATGTCGGAGGGGGGGGGGGGGGCAGATGGGGGGGGGGGGCCGCCGGAGGGGGGGGGGCAGATGGGGGGGGCCGCCGGAGGGGGCAAAGAGAGAGAGAGGAGAGAGAGGCCATGGGGGGGGGGGGCGCCGGAAGGGGGGGAGGAGAGGAGGTACAGAGGGAGGGAGGGAGGATGAGGAGGAGGGCTGGAGGGTGATGTCGAGGGGGGGGGGGGGGGCGCCGGCGGGGGCAGATGGGGGGGGTCGCGGAGGGGAGAGAGAGAGAGAGAGAGAGAGAGAGAGGAGAGAGAGAGAGAGAGACCAGTGGGTGGGGGGGGGGGGGGCGAGGAAGGCCAGGACAGGAAGCCAAGGCCGCCGCGATTTTGGGTTGGGGGGGGGGAGAGGGGGGTCGGATAGGGTTTTATTTTTTAGGATATTTTTATATGTTATTGTTACTATGGACCATTAGATAATTTAGATGGAAGATCTGATGGTCAGAATTAATTTAGATTTCGGATCGGATCTTAAACGGAGCGGATCTTCCATTTCCGCGTCCGCTCCGTTAATATTGGATAATATCGTATCCGAATCCGCTCCGTCGGATATCTGTTAAACGAATACAGATATGTTTAATCGGATACGGATTCGGATCGGATCCGGATAATATCCGGATCCGTTTATAGCCCTAGGTGCCTTGATACTCAGTTGCTGGAGGAGTCTTTAAGGGACCCAATAATCGATATCCTTGCTCACTAATCGATTAGCTCGAGAGACTGGTGGTGGCCTTCACCGTGGGAGAGAACAGGCTCTCAAGGGGGAAGGGGTAGTTAATTGATTACCTAGGCTCGATAATCGGTTGACTCTGGGTGAGTACCGAGATGACCCTTAGCCGCTGGGATAATGTGAGTTCTTCAGGGAGGGGTTGGTAATCGATTAGCCTTACTTTCTAATCGATTACCCGAGAGGTAGTCGTTTGCCTTAGCTGTTGGGTGTGGCTTGGACATGCGACAATCGATTACTTCTCGTTAATGATTACTCCGTAGGAGCTTCAACTACACTTAGCTGTGGGGCTGAATGGGGTGGGTTGGTCGGTGCGATTAAATGGGTAGTGGGGTGCTGGGCTCAAGGAGGGTTAACTCCCTATGATTAATATCCCTCAGACAATGAAAGGGTGATGTGGAAGGAGTGGGAGGATAGTGTGGGGACTGGTGGGATTTGTTGGGAGTAGGATTTGGAGTTACTGATGGTGGCGGGATGGTTGACTAGTAGTGGAAGAGTTTATGGGGTGATGTGGGGAAACAAATCAGTGTGATCTGGAGTGGGGACAGAGTGAGGTGGTTGATGATGTGGCAGGGTGGTAAGGGTGGTGGTAGGTGGAGGATGGGGATATGGTAAGTGGTGGCAGTAAGGATAAAGGACTTTTCACCCACGACTTCTTATCATTTAGGCTTCTTGATGCGGCACATCAGAGTGAGGAGGAAGAAGGGGGAGGAACTGGTTTGGCAGAGCGCTGGAGGAAGAGGATGACAGGACTGATGGGCTTCCACCTTGGGGATTCCACCCCGCTGAAGGAGAAGACGTGGAGACTGCGGTCAAAGCTTTCTTCAAATCTTTATTAACCCCTCAAATAGGAGATTGCACTTTATTTATAGGGAGGGAACCCTAATGGCCCTCACTGACTCAAACATGGACTAAAATACCCTCAAGTCTAAAATAAGTCCAAATTCGGACCTAAAAATACACAGAAAATGGGAAAAGCACTAATGGGTCTCATATGGGCCTTATTACATCAATTAAATGCCCTACTCATAAAATAAACATGCTAGTGACACGGAAGCAAGTCGCCCAACCATATGGACGCCGTCGTCGCTGCTCGCCTCCTCGTCTGCGGTAAACTTGGACCTTGTCAGCCCAGTCCAACGCTCGGGTGTCCCCACTAATCCTTCCGCCTGGGAAGAACTCGACCCCGTCGACTAAGGGTTCTGACTACTCTAGTGGTGCTCCAAGAGGTCAGGATCAATCTGCTGTAGCTCAAGGCGGGTGATCCATGCATCATCAGTGGAGGGTCGAC
>JACBKR010005124.1:0-20034 GCA_014218235.1 Colocasia esculenta
CAGAAAGTATGCAAAATATTACCTGCAGAGTGCAGAGAATGTCAAACATTACCTACGAGAGTATATGCAAAGTTTAGCATATTATTACGCAGGTAGTGGGGAATGACTAACACCTACAAACAATTTAGACTTGTAGCTGTACGCGTATTTTGCAGTCCACACCCTGGTCGTAGAGAGAGTCGTAAGTAATCTAATACCTACAATTTGAGGGCCTATAAATATGACAAGCATCGTAGGTATATCCTGATTGTCTTGTAGTGGGCCTTTTTAGTTCCTTCAAACAACCATCACAGTTTCCTTTCCTTTCGGATCTATGTGTGTATTTAGCTAGTTATCAAACATTTAACAGAAACTGTGAAGTACGAAGAATATAAACATGCATTGATCGAATTTTGTGGTAGATCATCGACATCTTTCATTGATAAGTATCCCACATGTGAAACAGATGATACATTTTCTAACCCGTCTCCCTGTAACTCCGCAACTCATCTTTTGTATCTGATCTCATCAGTACAAGTAGGTTCCCGACTCCAAGAGCGTTAATTAAGTTGATGTGGTCACTACAAGAAAATCATAATTTAGTGACGGATAAAATATTCGTCGCTAATCTGTCACTATTAGCGACAACTTTCGTTCCTGCCCCTACCTCAAAACTCGGTGATGGATTAACTAGTGTAGATATCTGTCACTATTTAGCGGCGGATTCGCGACAGAAGTTTGGTTGTCTCTATCCCGTCGCTAATGAGAAAGAAGCTGTTGAAAAAAATTATACTTAGTGACGGATCAACGACAACAATGTTTTCGTTGCTAAATATTATAGTGTACGTATTAACATCGTTCATTGTTAAACATTGTCCGTTGCCATTGATTTGCATATTATGAATATTAACAATATACATGTAATAAATAGGGGTGTCAATTGGGTCGGGTCGGCCGGTTTTACACGGGCTGGGGACGAACATTTAATATTTTTTTTAATTTTGAGCCCAGCCCGGCCGGCCCGAAGTAAGATGGGCCGGGCTGGGCTTGGCTCGGCCGGTCCGGTGGCCCGGTATTTTTTTTAAATAAATAACACTGTGATAATTTTAATATTCTAAAATTTTGAATTGAAAATTGTGTTGTGAAATTATATATTAATGACTAACATTTTATTTTATATTTGTAACAACTAGAAATAAGTTTATCTGATTAGTCTAATGTTATTTATACTATTTTGATAAATGAACACTAAAATTTATTATAAAAATAAATAAAAATAGTAAAATTATCTTTAAAAAATAAAATCAGGTCGGGCCAGGCCTTACCTTATTTTCCGGGCCGGGTCGGGCTTCAAAAAATCGGGTCTGTCTCGGGCCGGGATTGGGCCGAAACGAACAAAGATCGGGCTAGGCACCGGGCCAGCACGGGCCCGGCCAGGCCGGCCCATTGCCACCCTAGTAATAAAATATATATGTAGACCTAGAAATGTCTTTGTCTCATAAAAAAGAAGAATCTTTCATCGGTTTGTTGAATATAATTAAAAAGCTTTTACCTCGTTACATACTATTTCAAATTGTTAATTCAGGATATTTGCTACTGCATTCATAGATCCCATCAATCCCCTCTAAACCGATAAAGACATGGGATGCTATTTTAATATCATGCTGCTTCTATAAAGTTTCATGTTGGTTTTTTTTTTTTTTTCACGAGAAAGGGAAGTTCAGATCCACGTAAAAATGCTGGTCGTCTACCCACTTTTATCTTTTGCGCTCCTGTTTGATTTGGGATATCCCGTACGTTGTTAGCATGCATCTACTTTGATGATAACGTTATAAGTGATCTGAATAGATTTAATTAGCTTGTGAATTTGTGTAACTTAACCTTCATTGACTATCAAAGTAGATTGGCATTAAATTGGATATAACATATCCCTAAAGTAAGGGCGAAATCAAAGCATTGCCCTGTTCCTCTCCTTCTCAACTAACGGCTTTTATTCACTACCATCTCCACTTCAATAAATTGTGCCCTAAAGCTAATCAATAGCAGTGAAAGAGCACTTCAAGGAAGGACCATGAGCGCCGGTCCATCATATTAATGAAGGAAACGAGCCACGTCTTACTAATAACTTACATTGATGGTTGTCTATGCAGTACATCTTTCTGGCTTAATCAAAGAAGAGGAACAGGTGTAGATTTCTCTTATTTGTCACGCGCCTACAAGTTAACCTATTAAGGGTACATGCATGCATGGGGAGTGCAGGTCTACTTACTTAGCATTTTGATACGTGGATTGTGAATGAGCTGAGGGTTTCTTAAGGCAGGGATGACGCCAACATCATCAATCCAACCCTAATTGGTGGTGGTGAAAAATATGTCTGAGAAGAGAGATACTGTTTTGATTTAAATGGAAGGAAGATCCTTATCTTCAACAGTATTTTCTTGATCTTATTGAACCAAAAAATTTGCAACAGTTGTATGTTATCACTGTTCATTGAATATGAGAAATATTTATTGCAATACCAATTTTATTAGTTGGAGAAAAGAAAGAAAGATCGATTTTAGTTAATGAAGAATATTTTTCTTACATTCCATATATACCACCATTTTTACAAAATTACTTTTGCAATAAACATTTCTCAATAAATAACCAGAGTACCCTTGAAAAGAGTACAACTAGCATTGTTGTCGCGGGTAAGGGAATTGTACGTTTGCCGATTGTTGCTGCTGGAGCAAAGAGGTCGGCTCAGGCCGAGCAGACCTAAGAGAAGATGGCTTGATGACGAGGCTGGTGCTGCCGAGCTCCTAACCTGCTAAGACCATCGAGGCTCCTCGGTGGTGAGAGACTCCGACAATCAAGTTAGTTCGGGAGGTCGGAGAAAAGAGTTCTCGTGCTAAAAGTTACGTGCCTTTAGGTGAATGTCTTCCGCCTCTCTTTATAGGAGTTGATTGAACGAGATTATATATTGGGAGTGATTGGGGGAATTTTGCTACAAGTGTGCCCTGATTCCGCATGCCGAGATCATAAACGACAGGTTAGCTGAATGACCCTGGCTATAGGTGGCAGTGATCGTGATCTCGGACCTCTTCCTTGATGGATCCTTTGTGTCGAACGAGTCATTCTTGGAAAGTCTAGAAAAATACGTTGTTAACGAGGAGGGGAGACAGTTCGGACGAATGGGTGGAGTGTCATAAGACTTAGCTCGGCCATCTTGGCTGATTGGGGTCTGTCTGTCAGACGAGGTGTGGCCAGGCCGAGCACCTCAAGACCTACCCGTATCATTGACCCCCCAGCTCCTGTTCGGGACGTCGTGATGGGCTGAGGAGAAGGTGTTCGTTTAGCCCACAGAAGCCGTGCAGCATCGTACAATCCCCTGTCAGAGATGTCCTCATGATAAATGTGTCAGAACTGTGTCAGAACTGCCAGGGAACGCAGAGGCCGTTGGACTGACGTAACCTCTAGCACCTCGATCCTGGCCGCAATCATGTTGTCAGACGAAGCGACGGACGACGGTTTGTCGTCACCTCGACTCCTGAGCCACCCCGCACTTTTGACTTCGATCGTGGTCTGTGTTGAGGCCTATCAGCCTATGGGGTGACGATACGCGGACCAATCCTGCCGCTCGATCAAGGTGATGATCCTAACCGTAGGATCAGCGCGACTCTGCGACCCTATAAATACAGCAGTCGGTACCGAAAAAAGGACCTTACTTCGAGCATGAGCTTTACCACCTAAAGCAACCGACCTTCTGAGCATCGGAGGATCGTCCGAGTGTTGGGTCCTTCTCCTCGCCGAACTTCCTAACGCGCGACGTTGCTCCAATAGCTTCCTTCTAGAGGTAAGCCATGGGCTCGTCCTCCACCTCTACTTCTTCATCTTCTTCGTCTTCCCCGGGGTATTCTCCTTCTGAGGGTACCTCTGCCCGGCCTTCGGCTTCTCAACCGTCTGTTCCTGCTAGGCGAAACCTTTGATGCCCAGTCGTCGGAGACCGCCGACAAGTCGTTCCCGTAGTTTCTCCGGGACATATGTTCCCGGGCTTCCTCAGCTCCCTCTTCTAGTGTGCGAAAGGCGGCCGACTCTGTGGCCGACGCCGCCACTGAGATTGACGGGACGACCCTAGAGTGGATCGTTGATCACCCTGGTTTCGTCTTCCCCCTGATTTACCGTCTATACTTCTGACGGCCTCCGAGCTCATCACTTGATGGAGAACGGTTTTGTCTCTATTCAGAGCGATCCGAGCTGGCTTTCAGTACCCCCTTCATCCTTTCCTCCTCCATTCTTTTATATCTAGAGGTCGCTCCTTCCCAGCTGGCCCCCAATTCTTGGAGGTTGACTATTGGCTTTTTCGTCGCCTGTGCCTTGGCCAAGGTATCGTCGAGCATCCGCCTCGTCTTCTTCTGCTTCTCTATAAAAGTTTCAGGAGATTGGCTGTATATTTCTGCTCGGTCGGGTCAACATTTTCTTGGTCGTCTCCCCTCCTCTATCCACCACTGGAAGAGGAGCTTTGTTTCATCCATAGCCCCATGGGCTGGGATTTTCCTACCGCCTGGATGGATATTAATCCTCATGATAAGGCCTTCCGATCCCCGCCGACATCAGTGATGCCGAGCTCCGAGCTTCGAAGTCGTTGCAGGCGGTGTCAATGCATGATCTGCATGAACCTTCAGTCGAGCTATTCGAGTTGATCCGGAGGGACGATCGAGGTCTGATGTCTTAAGGGCTTCTCAATCCTCTTATTTCCTTTTTGTCGCGTAAACTGATGATGATTTCCTTTATTCGCAGAAATGGCCGACCAGAATGCTCCTGCGCAGGAGGGAACGACTACACGGCCCTCGCAACTAGAACTTCCTCGCTGGGGGAGGTAAGCGAAAGAAGAAATCAGCGGGGGGGGGGGGGGGGGGGGGGGGGGGGGCAAGTGGCCGGTTGAGGAGGCTGATGTTCAGATCATGGACCATCCGATGCCTTCCGTCGGTGATACTGCCCCGGTAGTACCAGTGCCACCGACTAAGCTAGTAGCGGATAGGTCGGCCAAACGAGTTCGGACGTCCGAGCTGGAAGTGACCGGGGGCGGTATTCTGAGCGCCGCCTCGCCCTCCCATCGCCTGAGCGTATCTTCGACTCTACCGATGGAGTTGAGCCCCAAGGAATGGGGCCGACTTTCTACTCCAGCCAATGCCAGCTCGCGGGCGGCTGCGATGAAGTCCTCCGATCTCGTCGATGAGCTTTATCGGGGGTTGCAACAACATCTTGGACTGGTCGGGTCCCTTCTTCATCAGACGGACCAAGCTCGGACGTCAATCGAGGGTCAGTTGCATGTCATCGAGGAGAATGCGCCAACCTCGAGGTGAAGAATGCCGAGCTGAAGGAGTCGATTGCTGCTGAAGCTGCCCGAACTAGCAAGTCCGAAGATCGAGCTGCCGCGCTTGCCAAGGGCTTGGACAAACTTAAACTGTCGCTGAAAGCGGAGAAGGCAGCATGGGAGGCTGAGGTGGAATCCCACGAGTGAATGAAGTCCGAAGTCGTCCAGCTCGTGGCCAACGAACGTCGAAAGGCCGTGGCCGAATACAAGGAGTTGACGCAACATTGATCAGATAACGGCCTATTCAGGACGGTTACAAATTCTACTTAAAAAGTGTAGCTGTGGTCTTCCCTGAGTTGGATTTGTCCAAGGTGCAGCCTCTACCCGTGGACGATGACGAGCCCGAGGAGGAGGGGCAGACCGATGTTGATGCCACCTCTGCTTCTGCCCCTACGGTCGACTCTTCTGTCGTCCCTGTACTTGGGGCCACCACCGAGCCCTAATCAGTGAATTGTAAAACCTTCTCGGCTTCCGAGCCAATTTTATAATATCTAACAAATTTCTACTTTATCAAGGGCTTTTAACCCGATGTAAATAAAACATCGATTCCGATCGATGGAGACAGAGGTCCAGCACACGATGCCCTAATCGCCTGATGAATAAAAAACGTGGAACCAATAGAAGTTCAGATTAAAATTGGTGCACTTGTCCATTCCATGGACATCAAATTTTCTCTCCAGCACACGCTACCTAGAGACTCTGATTGTATTCAGAGATTTCCCGGCAATAATCGGATCCTCTTACTTTGTGGGGGTGGCCCCGGCCCATCAAGAGGAGGGCG
Organism: Colocasia esculenta; assembly: GCA_014218235.1. Classification (NCBI taxonomy): domain Eukaryota; kingdom Viridiplantae; phylum Streptophyta; class Magnoliopsida; order Alismatales; family Araceae; genus Colocasia; species Colocasia esculenta. The sequence continues at coordinate 6,117 of JACBKR010005124.1, forward strand.
CTGCTCAAAAATCTCCCTCCAACAAATCAAAAAAAGAATATCGGCAGGAGTCATGCCAATATTCAAGTTGTCCTACCACCATTAACAGGGGCACCAAAATGCCCTCCAATAAATTGTTAATCACTTATATCATTGCCCGGACATTGAGATATAATCTTACTGGGCTAATTTGCTCATCCCCTACTTTTACCCAATCTAGGTGACTATGAAGTTGAAGAGGAGGAGCAAGTCGAGGATGGGAATGCATCCGAGTGATGAGCGTTCCAACTATGAGTCTAGTTATAGTAGTTTGTTTTGAGTGTTAGATTCATGTAGTAGGAAGTGAGGTATTATGTACTTTTCTTTTTATTGAGTCTTAGTCTTATAATAGTTTCCATTGGAATACAATGAGTTGAGATTTGAATAAAAGATTAGTTGAGTTCAATATTTGGGCCTATGAGATGTATGTTGCTATACATTTAGTGCGTGCTAGCTAGAGGCTTATTTTTGACTGTTCACGTCTCAAGATATCGACTCGAATTATTCCGCATTAATAATATCCATTGCGTAATTCTCAAGACGTGACAGTTTAGTGGTATCAGAGCCTAGGAAAATACCAAATAGGATATATGTCTCAGGATTAGAAGATACCTATGGAACCTAGGTCATGTAAATTAAATATAGTACCTGGTGAGAATGGGTAGAGAATGAGAATATGTTAGAATGAACAAAACACTCCTACCTATTAACTCTTATAATGTATCTAGAGACATTAATTGGTTTCCATCTTTTTCTTAGGAACCCTCATAACTCTCTCACTTCACTGCAATGGCTCACAATCAGTGGCAAGCTATGCAAGAAACAGTGGCTGGATTGACCCAGGCTTGCAGAATGTAGTTCAGGTTGGAAATCAGGCTGCTGCAGCTAGGAACGGAGCCAGTGATCTACACCGTAACTTTAGGAGTTTGAACCCTCCTCGTTTCTCTGGATCCCCTGACCAAACGAGGCAGAGAATTGGCAAGAGGAGATAGAACGAATTTTCCAAGTGATGTAATGCACTAATAGGGAGAAGGTGGTACTGGCCACTTTTCAATTCACTAAGGATGCCGAGCATGGTAGAAGGTCACATCGGCCCACCTGCCTAATGTTGGTGAACTGGAATGGGCAGGTTTCCTGGAGATTTTCTGAGGAAAGTACTTCTCGGAGAGGGCCAAGGAGAAGAAGGCAGCGGAGTTTGCCGCATAAAACAGAAAGGAATGTTCGTGGCTGAGTATGAGGCTCAGTTCGTGCGTCTGGCTGTGTATGCCCCACATCTGGTGGGAACAGAAAGATTAAAGGCTAACCGTTTCATGGATGGGCTTAGGCCCATGTTCATTGAAAAGCTCGGACCACACAACATCCAAACCTACACTAAGATGGTCCAAAGAGTTCAATTGGTAGAAGACACTATGGCTATGGGGAAGGTATAAAGGGGAAAGACATCTCAAAGCCGACCTTTATAAAAAGGGGAGCAATCGATACAAATGGAACTTTCTCCACTAACAACATAACAACAACTACAACAACAACAAAAGGCCAACCACTGGAAAGGACTATGGCATGGAGAAAAAGATCAAAGTAGAAGAAACAATGACGGTGGAATATTGTAAATTTTGCAACAAGCCTGGGCACCAAGCAAATAAGTGCTGGAAGAAGGCCGGACTTGCCTGCGATGTGGGAGACATGAATATCGTATACCGAACTGTCCCATGCTAAAAGACCAAGCTGGAAGGAACCAGGGAGTGGTAAAAACGTCAAGGACGCGTGAATGCAGTAATGCAAGCGGAGCTCCCGAAAGGAGGTATGATTATAAACCCCTAGATTGATCTTATGATGTTTTTCTTATTAGTACATTTCTAAGTGGGGGGGGGAGATCATTAAAGAGAAATTAAAAAGGAATAATTTAATAATTATACCATAGTTCCTCTAGTGAATTAAGATGGAGTTACAACAACCGTGGAAGGAAAACAGGAGTGGAAGGAACCAAATGAATAGTACGGGGGGGCATAGGTGTAGATGTTGGACTAGCATCCACGATGTGGAAACAAGTTAGAGGAATTAAATCCGAAACGAGCTCAAGAATCATAACTATCAAAAGCCAATTCTTTAAGTGGGGGAGGGTGTAGCACCCCGAAAATTAATAAGTAAAATTTGAATAAATAGAATAAATAATTTCCATAATATCAGATTATTTAAAACATACGTACCTCTATCGTATGTGCTAAAACATTATTACTAAATGTTCCACAAAGAAATTGTGGCAAGAAAAAACGGATTAGCCAAGTTTAAAGTGTTTTGCGACTTATTATCGTAATTCATAAATAAGTCGAAAAATCATTATCACACGTACTTGGATGAGTCAAAAAATTAAATAAAAATCATATACAAACTTCAAATAACATCCTCTAATGACCCATAAAGAAATTTGGGTCAATAAAAATCATTTGGGCTAGGTTTAAGAGTTATTGTGATCAATTATCCAAATTAAGAAACAAGTCGGAAAACCGTTAACACGGAAATACGACGTAATCATAAAATAAATAAAATGTTGGAGAGACTTCCAACATTATATATTAATGACTCAATATCATAATTGGGCCAATGGACAACATTTGGCCCAAAAATCAAATGAAACAAGAAATTGCATAGAAATTCGTAACTTAAATAGCTGAAATTAGAAAGAGGCAATTAGAGTTGAATTGGGATGAGAACATGCTTTCTTGACAACCCAAATCCGTGCTTAACTATGATGGAGGTTTCTAAAGCCTCACACAATCAAATGGAGGAAGAAATCCTCAAAATAGGAAACTAATAAGCCAAAACCGCAACCATAGTTTCCTTGTCACAATAGTACTCCTAAACACTATGGTTGCTTAAATACTCTTCACCAAATCTTAGGGGATGAAAATATACATTGTTGGGGTCGTGGGAGGCTGGTCTTGAGCACCCAAGGAGGAGGAAACCACCCCAACTCGGAGCTTCTTCCCTGCTACGTTCTGCTTCAACCTGTTCTGACAACCCTTCTTGTGGTCAACCAAAGGTGAGTCAAACCATAACCAAACCTTGCAAGGCTTATACCCTGGAAAGAGGGTCAAGTCTAATTCCTAACCCAATTGGAATGTCCAATTTTCATGCAGTATACACAGCGTATTAAGCGTTCTCAAACAGTGGTCTGAACAAGGGATTTCAAGGGATTTCTGAAGAACAAGACTTCATCACCCCTGAAAGTAGGTTTTCTCGGGCCAAACCTTAACATATCCTATACCAATGTGTAGATCATCAAGTTAACTTTCGTTTCCCACTGGTTTCATCGAATTCCAATGAGTAGATTTTGAATTATAGGCGTTTTGCCAAAGTCGCACTTGTCAGGGACTTTTTGTGTTCATGTCAATTTATTGCAATCTGAGGCTATTTAAAAATTATTAAAAATCATAGTTCTCTCCTTTGTCATGTTCCCAACAACTTTCATGTTGAGACTTTTTTCCGAAGAGCCATAGTTTAGGAGATATAAGCGTTACATGATCGAACCCCTGTGTGCATTTTTTTCTACATTTTTGGTCTGGCCCTGAACCGCTTCCAGGCAGGTGGACGCGATTCAAGGACCTGGTATTGCGTCGCCCAGGAGCGACGCGATCCCATGAAAGGTGTCTGCGATCCCGGATGTGATTTCTGCGTTGACCAGTCCACACCCCGCGTGGGTCTTGTGCGCTGCCTGGGAGTCCGAGCCGCTCTGAACGCGGCGTCCGACCCCGACGCGTTTCAGAGGGTTTTCCCGCCCACCTTTTTTTAATGGTTTTCTGTAGACGCGTCCATGTCCCCTGACATGATTCAGTCTTGAAGGCGGCCACCAGTGTGGACATGGTTTAGTATCTTTACAGTTTCGCCTGCTTTTCGCTGTGCATTGCATTTTTAAGTGCGTCCTCTGTGTTGGACGCATATTTTAAGGCATATCCGAGGTCTGTTTACATGATATTTAGTGTGTAATTCTCATGTTTTGGGTCTGATCATTACATGACATCTGTTTAATGACTTAAAATTGTTTAACTCATTTAAAAAGCCTTAATTACACGAACATTATTCTAATTGCTTTCTTAATGACGTGACTATTCATGTAACTTTTGATTCACTGTGTACTGGTCTAACTTATTAAAATGATAATCTGATATCTTAAAATCTTGCAATCCATGTTTAGTTAAAGTGCATGTTTCATGTCATGTTATCATGCTAAGTGCTTTCTGCGAGTTTGAAATCGATGGTTTGTGAATTGAGATGCGTACATCACTACACACTTGCACATCTAGGCAGCCCTTTCTTAGGGATTTGGAAGCTCTATAGGTCATTCCGAATCGATAAGACTAGCGACCTTTTCTCTAAGACCTCTGTAAATTTCCGCTCTCCGTGGATTCCCACATGGAGGCCGAGTTGCTTGTACCATTGAAGTTCCCTGGAGATAGCGTGCACTTCCTCTCTCATCTTGTTCTCGTGAGTGTGATTTACAATCTAGACTAAAGTCATTAATGTAAAGATTGAACTAAAGTATAAATCATGCCGTTATGCTGTCAAATTTATCTCTTTACCATTGTTATCATGAAATCATGTTCAATTACTTATTACTTGTTCTCATCATCATCATGAACATGGAATTACACACGCTTACTTATTGAAACTCTCATTAGCCATTATTAATGACTGCGGGTATCTACATTTAAAATTTAAGTGAGATGCTGACCGAGCACGACGAGTGTCCAAGGGCTCCAGTCTAGCCCCAATGACTGAGAGTCATAATATACTGTTAACCATGGGGTATAATGATTACTGGCGTTGCATCTGCTCTGGGAGTTATGCGTGCGTGTTGAATGATAGATACAATAACCACATACACGTGTCTGGTGTACATTCTTGATGGATCTTTTATTGGTGTACATTAGTGTCTACGTGCCTAATTAGTATTACATGATCGTGCTCGTGCGTTTTTGCTTGCTTGCATGATATGGCCATCCTGTTTAATGCAATTAGTGATATCTTGCGTTCTTAAAAGCTATTGACATCAAGTGAAATCTTGCGTGCTTGTACAAAGTGATCTATTGCTAGTTCTGTCTTGTTATCTTGTTCTAGATCTTATTCTATCATGATCACTCTATCTAGCTTGTTCATGTATCATGTTTAATGAGTTTTATTCGTACATGCATATCATGACATTCATCGTGCTTACCTAGTTCTAAATTGTTAATCACTATATCATTGCCCGCACATTGAGATATAAATCATATGGACTAATTTGCTCATCCCCTACTTTTACCCAATCTAGGTGACTATGAAGTTCAAGAGGAGGAGCAAGTCGAGGATGGGAATGTGCCCGAGTGATGAGCGTTCCAACTATGAGTCTAGGTATAGTAGTTTGTTTGAGTGTTAGATTCCTGTAGTAGGAAGTGAGGTATTATGTACTTTTCTTTTTATTGAGTCTTAGTCCTGTAATAGTTTCCCTTTGGTAATGAGTTGAGATTTGAATACAAGATTAGTTGAGTTCAATATTTGGCCCTATGATGATGTATGTTGTTATACATTAGTGCGTGCTAGCTAGGGCTGTTCACGGTTCAGTTCGGTCCCTTTGGACCTCTTTTTTGAGGAAACCAAACCGAAATTATATTCAAACCGAACCGAACGGTTCGGTTCGGTTTGAACGAACAAAAAAAAAACGCAGAATAAAGGCCGCTGGGCGGCCCTGGGTTTCGAACCTAGGACCGCCCAGCAGGAAGAGACGCGCTAGCCCACTGGGCTAGGCGCTCTTTCTTGTTATTTTATCATTTAAATATATTTAATATATATTTCGGTTCATTCGGTTTTCCTGTGCAAAATCGAACTGAACCATGGGACTTCTCAACCCGAACCGAACAGAACCGAACTGGCCGATTCGGTTCGATTTTTCAGGTTGGACCATATTATGAACAGCCCTAGTGCTAGCTAAAGGCTTATTTGCCGACTATTCACATCTCGGGATATCGACTCGAATTATTCCGCATTAATAATATCTACTGCGTATTCTCGGGACGTGACATATTCAATTTAGACTTATGTTTAAGCTCGACAATCCCATGCGTTGTGTCATTTCAAATGGTTTTCGAATCAAACCAATGACACTTGAACAAGAATATATGATTGTCTTGTCCTAGATATTGCAACTGTAAGATCTCTTCTACAATACCATAGTAGTCATATTCATTTTCATTATACATACTTCCTTTAACACATACGCCGATGTTCATGGTAGACATACTATGCCTATAGTCTCTTGTGTGAAATCTATACCCATTCACAATAAATCAATGGTAGTTCTGTGCGATTTTCGATGGGCCATAAGCTATCTGACGAACTTTTCATCAGTAATTAAACTTTGTTCAACCCATGTATAGAGAAGACTAGTTAAGAAGTGAACATAACTTATCTTTCGCACTCTTTTGAGCATGTACACTTACGCATTTTCTTAGTCATAAGGCCAATGACTTCTCTTGTTCTTTTTCAACCTCATAATCACTGAGACATGGATTTCTTTGAATTATTTCTGAATTAAATTGTTCTGCAATATGAATGGAAGTCCACCTTCAATAGCTAGAAGAAGGGCAAAGAAGTTATATACATAATAAATTGTGAGTTCATGACTTACTCAACATAACACTCAAGCTCGGCACAATCTAAAAGAATAATATCTCTGCGACGCATAACTCTCTGTCATCAAGCATGCGAGTTGAAGAACGTCCGAACGCACATCTAGGATGATTAAATATGGAGAGTCGATCTTCTAAACACACAGATTCCCCCCATCATCATTACATGGAGGTTGAGTACGATGAGTTTATATGTCTGCTTCAAAGTACATCGAACAAAAGTTCGAGATTTCTTCCATAATGTATGCCTCAGCAATAGAACCCTCCACTTTTACTTTATTTCAGACTTTCATTTTGAGGTCATACATACACCTACATCAACAATGTACAAGACAAATGGCAAACATATCATACATATGGTGCAATTCTAAGAAGAAAAAAAGTTAATATTCGCATATACCTCTCAAATGGATACATCCATCTATATTGTACTGGCCCTCCAACTTTAGCTTCATATGGTAGATGTATGAGTAAATGCTCCATCAAATCGAAGAATGCAGGTGGAAATATCTTCTCCAACTTGCATACGATGGTGACCACATTCTGTTCGATGGTTTGCACATCCTCAAGCATGAGTTTTGATGCATACAGAATCGTGAAAAATTGACCCAACTCAGACAATGCTCCCCATAGAGGCTTCGGCAACATGTCACAAAATGCAATGGATAGCAACATTTGCATGAACACATGGCAGTCATGACTCTTCATTCCATATATTTTTCTCTCAGTGACGTTGACACAACGAGCAATATTAGACACATAACCGTCAGAAAATCTCAACTGTTTCAACCACTGTCACACTTCCTTTACTTGTCCACCTCCAAGCACATGAATTACTTTTGGTTTAATTAATTTCCCATTTACTTCAATAAGTTTTAACTGGACGTTTACAAAGCATGGACAAGTCCAAACGTGCATTCATGTTGTCCTTTGTTTTACCTTTTATGTCCATAATGGTGTTGACACATATTATCAAAGACATTCTTCTCAATATGCATCACGTCTAGATTATGCCACACAAGAAGAGTTGACCAATAAGGTAGCTCTAAGAAAATGTTCTCTTCACCCAATTGTGCTCCTTCCTAAAACCTGGAAGGTGTCGTGTATTGCCCATCAGTTGTGTGATATCTGTTAATTTTTCTACATGTGCTCCCATATGATAATCGAAAAATCTCTCGAATATAACTTCATCGTTCCATTCTGTTCTTTAGGAATGCGTCTTTTGTCTTCTAAAAGGGTGATTAGCTGCTAAAAACTGCCGATGGCAATCAAACTGGCATGACTGCTCATCATGTTTAAGTATAAATGATTTAGTATTATCCATACAGTAAGGACATGCTAGCCTCCCATGTGTGCTCCAACCAGATAGCATTCCATATGCAGGAAAATCACTTATCGTCCACATCAATGATGCCCTCATGGTGAAATTTTACTTTCTAAATGCATCATAAGTGTTGACCCCCTCAGTCCATAATAATTTCAATTCATCAATCAATGGTCTGCGATAGATGTCTATATTTTTTGTAGGACTTTTAGGACCATGAATCAATAAAGACAGGAACAAATTCTCTCGCTTCATGCACATGCTCAGAGGAAGGTTGTAAGGTGTCACGAACACTGTCCAACTGGAGTAGGAAGTCACTGAAACTCCAAATGGATTGAATCCTTCAGTGCATAAACCAAGTCTCACATTACGTGACTCTCTTGAGAAGATAGGATGAGCATGGTTGAAATGAGTCCAAGCTCTGCCATATGTAGGATGACTCATAATATCCTCATCACGACGTACTCTTTCTGTGTACCACCCATATGTTGAGCTGTCTTTGAGGACATATACATCTGCTGCAATTTGGGTGTGAGGGAAAAATACCGCAATGACGCATAAGGTATATCATTTCCCTTAGAATTGCCCCTCTTTTAGGTTTAAACCTATTACGATGACAAATAGAACATAATACCTTATATGCATCCTCTTTGTGATACAACATACAATGATTAAGACATGCATCTATTTTCACATATCTAAGTTCTAACTCATTGACCATCTTCTTGGCACGATAAAAATTTGGAGGCAGCTTCTTATCTCGAGGTAACATACTCTTGATGATGAGGAGGAGACGATCAAAACAATTCTCACTCATATGAAATTCAGATTTCAAGTTTAGCAACTGTGACACCACTGACAACTGAGTGTGTTTTTGACAACCATCCCACAATGGCTCATCAGCATCCTTAAGTAGCTGATAAAATCTTTCGGCTCCCTTATTAACACTTCTTCAGCGTATACAGGATCCTCATGTACATTGAATGTGGGAGCAACGACATCTACAACCATATCCATGTATGTACTTGTGCCTTCCACATTATTAACTCGTGCGACCAAAACCTCACCATGACATGTCCAATTCATATAACCTTCATTAAACCCTTTTCTGTATAAATGACGTTGAGCCTCCCATGGTGAAATCCACTTCAAGTTTTTACAAATCATACAAGGACATTGGATGCAACGTTCGCTGTCTACTGCTGCATGGATTCCCCAATACATGGAATGAAGTTTCAACTCCGGCCCTAAACTCCACAAATACCACATGATCAACTATCTACGTATGCTACATCATGAACGGTCTGAAACCACTTTTTTCATGCGCACAACCAATATTAACACACAAATAATTTTAAAATTCAAACTCCAATTCAATAAATCTAACCATTTTCACACATCATTCGACGCAACCGAATTGAATAGGAATGATATATTATTTAGATTATCACTTTTTACCCATATGTGAATATTTGATCGCACTCAAATGACTATTTATTATGTGTTTGTACAATTTGCTGAAAATTTTGACAGCATCTCCTCACACCTCTGATATACCAAAATATTTAATAATTAAAATTTTCCTAAACACTTATTAATAAGTGGTTAAGAAAATATTCTAAATCAATAAAGGTATATCAGAGAGAAGTGAGTAGACATAATCGAAATTTTCAACAAACAGTACAAACACAGTAAATGACCACCTAATTGCGATCAAACATTCACAGACTGTCGAAAATGGGACAATTCAAGACTTTGAATTAGATATACATATTCTCATCATTCAAAATGAGAATGAGCACAACAATCCCAAAGTCTTGAACATAAAGATCATTGATACGGACTTAACACGCTCTCGTGAGGTGTGTGTAGTGTTAAATGCTATGCATGCATAGATCAAATTTAAATGTCACATAAATATGAAAGGAAAATGAAATAATATCATACATGTGAACAAGTGCAATACTAAACCAAATCCACACATACATGTAAATGATTGCATTAAAGTAAGAAGTGTAATACTAATCACTAAACTGAAAGTAAACAATTAAAGCAATCTTATAATAGTGTTTTATTGAATTAGTTTGAATCAAGGATCTAATGTCTACAGGGAAGAGTTTGTACTCAATTTTTTATTCCTAAATTGAGATGTTTACCTCATGGTGTTTCCATTTGGCTTCTTTACATCTCAAGTTTCAATATGTAAGCATATGAGATTTCTGTTTATAGGAGTGTTGTTTGGGGTTAAAGCCTCATTTGCATTGCTATGTCTTGGATGTCCATATTCCATTTGAATTGAGATGCACATTTCATTGGAGTTTGCATTAGCTTATTGAATTCCTCACGCTCTGGTGGGATGTGAGAAACTAAATCCACAGTGAAGTGACGGTGCATGACACACTAATGTGGAGAACCCAGCCAATGAGTCTACGAAGATTTGTAATATTGCCCTAACCGACAAGAAAGAAATTTCATTGCCATATGTACCAAAAGTAATGGTGGCCACTGCGTTAGACATGGCCACCACTTTTAGTAATCTTAAACATTATAGTCCTAGCCATTTTTTATGTAGTCCAATTGGTTTCCACCTGAACCACCAAGTTTTTTTATTTCTTGATTGAGGCATCTTCAAAGTGTAGAATTTGTTTGTCTCTTGTTTGTAGCACTGATCTTACGTGATCTATTGAATTTCTCATTCAAAATTCATGGAAGTGGGTTAGCTTCCAGAACTGGCCATGATCACACCTGTCTCTTCAATTTCAAAGCTTCACCAATGTAATTTGAGAAATGCTTTTTACCCGTCCGCACGGGTAAAAAGCCGACGTGGAAGCGCCATGCGGCGACCTGATTGGTCGTCGCCGCGAGTGGGCCCCACGCGAGCTCGGCGTGGGGCCCGCGCGGCCGACCAATCAGGTCGGCCGCACGGCGCTTCCACGTCCGCCCGGTTACCCATGCGGACGTGAGAAAAGCATTTCTCATGTAATTTTTGTAGGAGCAATGCTACTTACCCAGTTAGCTTGATAAATCATTTATCCGATCAAGCATAGGATTGTTGGTTGTTTGCTTTGGGACGTGGGATTCAGACAATCGACCAATCCCATGCTTATTTACTAGTCGACCGGATAGCTAGCTGTGCTCAGGCAGAACCAGGTTGGATTGGTTCCTGTGAAGGAACGTTATCAATCAACCTTGTAAATTAGAAGTCCTTTTTCCGATAGGTAATAAAACGTCATATAAATAAAAAGATAAGTTAGAAGTCGTTTTTCCGATAGGTAATTAAACGTCATATAAATAAAAGATAACTTAGAAGTCTTTTTCCGATAGGTAATTAAACGTCATATAAATGAAAGAAGGGATTGATAGGCCAATTTCATATTTGTTCTGCCCCAATTCACCATGTGCTTCGTTTTCCTTTTTGCTGTTTTGTTAATATTTTTGAAATTTCCTTACTTGTATTGGAAATTTTAAGTGGCGTTTATGTTCCACTATGAGTATTGCAACTATAAATCATATATGTCTTATTCATACATATCTCTAGAATTGCCAAGCTCCATAAAGAGTGTTGGTATTTTCTATGCTTTCTAGGATGTATTCCATGCTCATACTTCCATACAGTTCTTAGTGTGAACAGTCGGCAAATAAGCATCTAGCTAGCATGCACTAAATGTATATCAACACAACATCATAATAGGGCCCAAATATTGAACTCAATTGAAATTGTATTCAAATCTCATTTCATTGCATCAAAGGGAACTAAATACAACTCTTTAACTATTGGATAACAGGACTAAGACTTAATAAAAATAAATTACAGTATTCCTCACTTCCTACTACATTTCTAACGCTCAAAACAAACTAACTAGAGATAGACACAAGTGTTGGGACGCTCATCACTCGGACGCATTCCCATCCTCGACTTGCTCCTCTTCTTATATTTCATAGTCACCTAGAATGGTTAAAAGTAGGGAATGAGCAAACTAGCCTAGTAGGATTTATATCTCAATGTGCGACCAATGAATAAGTGATTAGTAATTAGAACTAGGTAAGCACGATGATCAAAATATGTATATACAAAAAAACGCATTAAACAAGATACTTGAACAAGCTAGATGGAATGATCATGTAGAGCAACATCTGAATTGATATAACGAGCAAGAGTATTCAATAGGATGTCACGTAACAAGCATGCAAGATATCACTTAAATTGCAATAATTGCAGGATGGCCATATCACGCAAGCAAGCAGCACGAGCACAATCATGTAACACTAATCAAGCACGAAGACACTAATGTACACCTAGGAAAGATCCACCTTCAAATGCACATAGGACATGTGTATGTGGTTATTGTATCTATCATTCAACACGCAAGTACTCCCAATGCAGATGCAACGCCAGTAATCATTATACCCCATGGTTAACAGTATATTTATGACTCCCGTCTTGGGGCTAGGCTAGAGCCCTTGGACACTCTCCGTGCCTGATCAGCATCTCACTATTTTTAAATGTAGATACCCCAGTCATTAATGGCCAATAAGAGTTTCAAGAGGTAAGAAGTGTAATGTCATGTTTATGATGAAGATGAGAACAAGTAGCAAGTAATGTGAACATGATTCCATGATAACATAGTCAAGATATTTTTGGTAGCATAACGACGTAATTTAAGCTTTAGTTATCTCTTTACATTAATGGCTTAAGTATACTCTTTCAAATCACGCTCACGAGAACAAGATGAGAGAGGAAGTGCACGTTATCTCCAGGGAACTTCAATGGTACAACCAACTCGATCTCCATGAGGGAATCCATAGAGTACGGAGATTATGGAGGTCTTAGTGGAAAGGTCGCTAGTCTGCCAGTACGGAATGACCAATAGAGAGCTTCCAATCCCCCAAGAAAGGGCTACCTATATGTGCAAGTGTGTAGTGAAGTACGTGTCTCAATCCATAATCCATCGGTCACAAACGTGCAGAAAACAATTAACATGACAACATGAGATGAACTATGCATTTAACTAGTCGTGGTTTGCAATTTTCAAGATAGCAATTATCATTTTAACAAGATAGAACAACAAGATGGACAAATCAATAGTTGCATGATTAGGTCATATCTTTAAAGAGCAATTAGAATAAACATTCATAAATTATAGTTTTTTCATGGTTGACCACTTTTAAGCCACTGAACAGACCTCATGCATTGACCAGAACCAAGACATGCAAACTCTAAACTCTAGATCGTGTAAAGCAGGTCTTGGGTAGGCCTTCAAATCCGCGACGGACACAGTCGTCGCATTTTAAGAAACAGTGTACAGTTGAAACACGAGAAGTCTGTAAAACACAAATTGCGACTATCTTGACTGTCGCCTTCATTATCAAATCGCGACAGACCACCCTGTCACGTTAATAATGCGACATGAAGTGTGTCGCCAACATCCTTGAATCGCGACGGTTGTTCCGTCGCGTTCAAGAGATATTTTTGAATACAAATATAAAAATAACGCGAAATGCATGAGTGGGAAATGGGTCAGAATCACGACGTGGGTCTACGTCGCGTTCATGCAGACACTGAAAACCATGTAGCGCCCAGTTTGAGGTGTCAGGTTGGCCCTGTCACGGTCGAAATCACGACGTAGGGCACGATCGCGTTTCATATGAATGCGTCGAACTAGTACGTCGCGTTCATGCAGGTAAGAATGCGACGTCTGGTCCCGTCGCGTTTTGGGTTCTTACCCAAAACGCAGAAAAACAACACACGATGCATGCAACGCTTATATCTCCTGATCTAGGCTCTTGGTGTAACACCCCGAAAATTTATTTATTAGAAAACTGTGAATAATTGGATTGTTAAACAAGATTATTTTCATGGTTTGTAGTTAACTTTAATTTAGAATTAATTGGTGATAATAATGTTATTCCAGTA
>JACBKR010005125.1:0-20145 GCA_014218235.1 Colocasia esculenta
GAGTTTAAAGAAGCTTTCAACTCCAAGTACTTCTCCGAGCATGTCCAAGAAAGGAAGGCTACTGAATTGCTGCTCTGAAACAGAGGAGCCTGACTATGGCTGAATATGAGGCCCAATTATCTAGACTGGCAAGGTATGCGGCACACTTGGTAGCTACTGAAAGAATGAAGGCTAACACTACAATAAAAAATAAGATTAGCGACGAACATGTTCTGTCGCCGATCTGTCGCCAGTCCGTCGCTAATGGAAGTTAGCGGCAGATTACCGACCAATTAGCGACGGAATGCTTCCGTCCCAAAAAAAACTCGTCGCTAAATTAGCGACGAACATTGAACGTCGCGAAATAGCGATGGAGTTGCGACGACTTCTTATTCCGTCGCTGATTTTGCGTCGCATTGTTCGCTTCGCCATTTACCGCCAATTAGCGACGGATTTTTTATAGCGACGGATTTGCGAAGAAAAATTGTCCACGCAGACCCGTCGCGTCAACTAGCCACAGATTTTCTGACGCTAGTCTGTCGCAAGTTATACGATATTTTAGCGACGGATCATCTGTCGCTAATTGGCGACAACAAAATCTGTCGCTAATAATTAGCGACAAAAATAAATCTATAGCCAATCCGTCGCAAATCTATCAGAATTTTTTAAAAAAATAATCTTTTTAAAAAATTCCATAAACATTAACAAATCTGTAAGCAATAAAAACACACATACAATAAGAAAAATTACAATGCTAAATTAAATGTTCAAGCAATTATATAATAAAATATTTAATCAAATACAATATTTAAAATTAATTTAATACAATATAAAAACTTTAAAAATTTCCTCCTAGCCCTCGCCCTGATCCTCATCCCGTCATCATGTAATGCAACATCCTGAATTAAACATGAAAAATAAAACATCAGCCTATGATATAAAATAAAATTTTGAAATTAAAATTTGATCAAACAAAAATCGGGCATCTCATGTATCTCAAACTGGAAAGCTACAGCAAGGTGTGTACCAGAGGAACAATCCAACCAAAAAAGAACACATGCAGGAAAAAAACCTTGCAATCTAAAAGAAGAGGTAATAGGAGCAGAATGTTACGCACAATAAATGAATTCATGATAGAGATCAATTTGTAAGCTGTAAAAAATGATTTACCTTGTCAAAAAGTCTATAAAGCTGGAAATAAATAGTAAACAACATGGGACTACTGATATGGGTGCTTATCTTGAAAACTAGAAAGAAAGACCAAGTCAATGCAACCGACCTCAAGCCTCATCATTTCTGGTTAGTGCTTGCTTTTCTTAGGGGGTAGATGGCTGTCCTTTTATTGGAAAATTCCAAGTCAGTATATCTCCTGAATTAAATATGAGAAAGGCAAGTAACATGAACAAGTAAAGCTCTTTTTCACAGTAGCCAAGAGGTCAATCCCAAGGCCATGTGCCCCATAAATAAAGCCTCAAAAAATACTGATTAGATCCCGCTCTTGGTATATGACTAAGATCTCCACTTTCTCATGTCCTATTTCTTCACCCTTCTCATACCTTGGTCTTTCAAGGGCTCTTCTGTTCTGCCCCTCCATGTGGCCCATGTTACATTATACAACACCATCCACTATGCCCCAACAGATCCCTCCCATTCCCCAATGCCATCCTATAGGATGTCTCTAATTCATGTGCTTTGCTGGTTGCACAATGCAAACTAAAGTTACAATACCTCTTGCAGATCTGTCCAGAAGGCAAAAAGAATATATATATATATGCTCAAGAGTTGTCATATTAGATAATAACTCAGAAGCAACTAGTCCCCATGCACAGGGCAAACAAACCAAAATAATGGCAAATCGAAGAGCAACACTATGGTACCACACTCTTCGCCACTTGCTTTTCCCATCATCCAATTTCAAATATGATGGCAGGAATTAAAAGAATAAAGTTATGTGCTCCCAAGTTCATGCTGAACTTAAAATTATTCACATTGCAAAGTTAATCCTACTGCATGAGATGGACATTGATCTACAATTCTGAAAAAAGAGAACTATAGTAACAGAATACATAAAAATAGTAAAGTTTGTTCTTTACTAATGTAAAGTTTGTTCTTTCATCTGGCTTTTGACTTGCCACTGCTCCATTTTGAAACACCCAAGGACTCCACCAATTGCTCCTGGTATGGATTATCAAGCTGATTCTGAGCACTTGATGAAGCGAATGCGTGCAGGCCAGTCAGAAGAGGTTTCTTTATGCAAACCCTGTATTTTTAGGCACTGCTAGGCTAAAGAACAACATTGCCATCTACTTCTCTTATAAATTTAATTTCTACTTTTCTAGGTCTCTTTTGTTGGTCCTACACTTCATGCCAACGTTTATTCACTTGAAGATCTGCCTAGAACTGTGGTTAGAACCCTTCACCAGAGATCTAATGTCATGAGCTTGGATTTTCATCCACAGCAACAGAATTCTTTTAGGTAATTGATTTCATTGCTTCAGTCATTATCAAGCTGAAGATGAAGCTTGACTATAACATTTCATGTACAGTTGGAACGAATATTGGTGATATTGCAATCTGGGAGGTGGGATCAAGGGGAAAAAAAGCTCATAAAGCATTCAAGGTTTGGGATATTTCAAAATGCTCAATGCCTTTACAGGTACCATGTCTGTTACTGAGAATCTGACAAATTCCTTAATATTTGTTGTCTTTCCATTGTTACATCTAGTCAACTAGATAATGCTAATGGTCATGAACATTAGTTCTCACAAAGTGTTTCTTGGCCTTCCAGGCAGCTTTGATGAAGGATACTACAGTATCTGTCAATCGATATTTATGGAGTCCAGATGGATCTATACTGGTATGCCTGGGGGGTAACTAGTTTTGGAATTGCCATGCACTCTAATCTACTTTAAATGGTCCATTCTTGTCTATGTTCAAATGAATGAGAATCTATGATTTAAAATTTTTTTTTGCATTCAGGTGTTGCCTTTTCAAAGCATATTGTTCAGACATATGCTTTTGCATCGAATGGTGAATTGAGGCCACAGTTGGAAGTGAGTCCCACAGTTTTATTTTCTCTCGTCTTTGTCATATTCAAGGTGGGTATGAGTCTGTGATTTTTGTTTGCTGAGCAGATTGATGCTCATATTGGAGGTGTCAATGATATAGCCTTTTCTCATCCCAATAAGAGCCTTTCCATAGTTACATGTGGGGACGACAAGACTATTAAGGTGATGACTTCGATCCATTTTGTGCAGAATGGACAACTAAGATTTGATTGCCTTTTAATGTCACAATGTGGACTTTTATAAATAACAGGTTTGGGAGCTACAACTGGACAAAGACAATATACTTTTGAAGGTCATGATGCTCCTGTATACTCTGTATGTCCTCACTATAAAGAATCTATCCAGGTAAATGGTTAATGTGTTGCACGAAATGTCAATGTCTCTGAATCTGTCCATACCTGCCCATCTGAATCTGTAGAAAATACTATGTTGTGACTCGGAGAGGCCGCTAGAGCATGGACATCACTCTTATGGTGGGAATGTGCCTGCAAAAGAGTTGGATCTCAGTAGCTAGACATGGACAACACCCTTTAGAAAATGAGCTTCTTTAGTCAAAAGATATAAACTTAAATCCAACCCTCCATCCAATCCCCTGGGTGTTGATGTTAGGCAAAGAATAGAAGGAAGAGGGATAGGAAGGATGAGAGGGCAGACTCACCTTATTCTTCAGTAGGGATCTCTTGAGACATTATCTGCATCTGGTAGCAAAAAAATTTATGACACTCATTTGCACATGTTGCACCTTCCCGAAATGCAGCATCAACAATCAATTAAAAGTGTCAGAAAATTAATCATAACAGAAATAAAAATTATGACCAGACTGTAAGCATCGAGAATTGATAAAAGTAATGTAGCTGAAGATGAAACATAAAACTAGTAATAAAGCCCTTGTCAGGTTTTGAGATCATGTCCTTACCATTTTCATTTTGGTTACCTTCACAAAAACGGGAGAAGAACTATTGACATACAAATATGAAATGATTCCCCAATCAGAATGCATTATGAAGATGGACAATTTTGGAAAGAAATGTAGCCCCAGATGTCAAAATGATTTAAAGATGGATAGTATCAAACTCCAACATAACGTGAGTCCATTATCTAAAAACCAGTAAGAAAGGGTAGAAGATGAGGATTTCAGAAAGATTAATTCACTTGAATATCTAATATATATATAATTGCACAGAGGGAATATATGACTTATATGATCACAGTAACATCTTCTAACAAATATATATACAATGAAAATAGCATTTTGTTATAAAAAAAAACTGAAAGATCTCTATATCTGGCGCTTTAGTATAATGTACACCACAGCCATATAAAGATCTCTATCTCTGATTGCTCTCTGGATTTTATATTGTGTGTTGGATACTATGTTGTTTTTCTTCATGCTGGTTTACCTTTTTTAACAGTAAATATATAACATAACAGATTGCCTTTGCTTATCTTGTAGACTGGTAAAGTTTACAGAGCCAATTTCAGCTAAAGCAGTCTATAATGAACATGAAGATATGGCTTTGCTCATCTTCAGCCAAATTCTAAGTCCAAAGCAGTCTACAATGAACAGATACAATTGCCTTTGCTCATTTTCAATCAAATTCTAAGTCTTTCTTACTGCTATCCTTCAGAAATTCGAGGTCTAAAACAGTCTACAAAGAACATGAGAAATTATATTTCCTCATGTTCATTCAAATTGTCTTTCCTCATGAGAAAACCGTGCTTGATTAGAAAAATTACCTTTCCTCATGAAAAATTACGTTGATTAGAAAACCATGCTTGATTAGAGACATTTGGCTATCTTATTTAAGTTTTCTTTTGCCAGATGAAGCTTTATCATTAGCCTCTAAAGATTCTCCACAGAATTTGCAAAATGTCTTCATATTTTTCTTCCTGACAACAAATCTTAGTAAGACAGAGCAATTGGAGATTGAAAAATGTGTTGTTGGAGTAGGTGGCTTGCTTCTTATTTTGCCATCATTACCAAGTAAAGACATAATTCAAGGCAATAAACCAGAAAAGGAACGAAATTTTCTATAAGCTCATTGCGAACATTTATAAGGAAAGAAAATGAGGATAGCTAATGATAGACTTATATTTGTAGCTAAACTCTACTTCTCCAACACGGATGATTTATTCAATGCTTCTTTCTTTTTTCTTTTAACTTGTACCATTTCTTTTGCCTCCTTTGCCCTGTTTTGGGCTATATTTGTCCTATATGGCATGAACTTAGGAAAGAGAGGTTAAAACTATACTATCTAGAAGAGGTTGAACCATGTTTCTAGGCTTTTAAGGGCCAATGGGTGCGGGGAGGACCCCTTTTTTCTATTCAATTGCTTCAGACTAAGATCATATGCCTGTACTGGCAATGCCAACCAAATCTTGCACTTTTCTGCCATAGCTGAACTTATTCAGGCACAATTGCCTGCTTTCAGACTCATTACATAGTATTTTTTTTTGCTCCAAACCTTCACTTTATTAAAAACTAATAGAAGTCCTACTTAATACACAATATTCAAAAATGTTCCCCCAAGAAATCGGAAACACATTCTATTTAACAGAAAGTACAAAGAAGGGCCCCTGGGAGAACAGAGGGCAAAAGAAAACAAAGATGGAAGGAAAGTAAAGACAAAAAAGGATTTAAGATGATTCAAGCAGAGTACCTACATTCTGTAGGGTGTGATGTTTAAGGAATTTATTATCAGTAGCCGCTCATATGCTTCCTGTGTTTCAACTGATTCCATTTTTTTAAATAAAATCATCTATATTCTTATTTAACGGTAATTTTATTCAAATACTGTGTTGCCTCACTTTATGTACAGGAAACAATTAATCAATGTAATTGAATCCATTCAGTCAAAATTGTCATCCCAATTCCACATGAACGAAATGTTCACCAGAAGGGTCTAAGTAGCTGGGTATGGGCAATCAGCAGGTCTGGGAATAAAAGAACCTCATAACTGGGTGAATGGGCAGAGCATAGGATCTACATTGTAATTACACAAATTGAATTTCAAAATGCCTTGTCAAAATAATGTTTACCTTAAGCTGACATATAATGATAAATGAACTCGATTTTAAGCCTAGAATTGTAAAAATCTGAATTCCTGCCAAACATAGAAATTAAAGGGTCCACCAGTGGCAAATATCCCTATCCACAACCAATTATAGAGTCCAAATGGGTCCGAAAGCCTTCTAACATTCCTACCAGCTGAAACACTTGCCCTATTGTAGTTTTACCTTGAAGCTAAACTGTCCATTTTAGAAATATGCATTACATTTCACAATGAAAATGTAAAGAGGCTACCGAATAGCTTTAATGGCGTACCTCAGATAGCTCAGATGAGTTTAAAAAATCTTCAAGGATCCGATTCCATTCACCCATGCAAGACAAAACCATATCAACTTCTGCTTTTACACTAAAGCAGTGGCAAGCAGTGAGGAAAATAAATAGGACAAATTCAAAGTTAAAACTAATAAGAGCTACCCTGTAAAGTGGCAGCCCTCACTTGTCTTAGTATTTCAATGCTTTTCAAATGAAACAGTTCAATTTCGTCAAAACATTTGTTTGTTTCCTCATGAGCAAATATGTTACTCATTTGGGCCTTTTTGGTGGTTTTAGTGCCCTGCTGAGAAGACTTTTGTTCCAAAGTAGAGGCCTCCATTGCTGTAGACCGCAAATGTTTTGCAGGTTTTGAAAGATCTGCCAAAGCTTTCGTGTCCTTGCGATATTTCTCTCAAGTTTCTGCAGATCAGCCGTCGCACCTCCAATTCCTTAGCCTAAGACCAGAGCACATACAGTTGGCAAATTACTCAAAACTCAACAGCAAGTTTGAGGGGCCATTTCAGGTTTCATGAAGACAAATATGAAGCAGCACTGTATAAGCAAATTGAAATTCCATATTACCTCTCAAAATGCGTATATATCATTTTGAGCATAAGTGGAAGCATAAGTAGCCATTTGATATTTCCAAAGTCAACCTTTCAGACAAGTTTCTAGAGCCAGGAAAAAAAATAACATTTCAGAAAAAGCCACATATATACAAAAATGACATTGCCTTTAACAATTGTTTCCAACACAAACCACCCAGAAATTGAAGTTGCTTTCTTCTGATCCAAGAGATTGTAAGCAGGAAAAATGAAGAATGAGTTTGATAAATCTTCTTCAGTCACTAACCTTTAAACTGTGGAAGAAATTTGCTCAAAGTGTCAATCATCTTGCTCTTTGTTTTGAGAAACTTTCGTAAATAGGCAAAAAAGGAAGCAAGTCATGATACATCAATCCTTTGCTGTTCAGATCTAGCAACACCAGTCGAAATAAGTAGATACCAGATTTACCTGGGTCACAAGCATGTTCAGGAAAAGAATCTCAATATGAATTGGACTCATAATGACTTAAATAAGTCAACACAAAGCACATTAAACAAATATTTTTTTCTTGACATTATCTTGATCATCCATTGTCATAGGCATGTGACAAATGGAGAAACAAAAGAACTCAAAGACTAGCAATGGCAGGCATGCACATTAAATAAAAGGTAAATGCAAATTAGTTTCTACAATCAGGATACACTAAATGCCACATCATAAATTGGAGTTTCAGATCAGCAGTTGCAGAGTGCAAACCTCTCCAGCATGTATCACAAAAGGGATGACCACATGCAGCAGAGCTCATCTTATTATGAGAATAGTCCTCAAAACAAATTCCACATGTCAACTGCCAAACCAAAAAGGTTCTGTTAACACAAAAAATCATGAATCCCGGGTGATCTGATGATGAAAAAACAGAGTGGATTCACTGTAAAATGTGTCCATCTGAAGAAAGATGACAGAACAGATGAAACACGGGACTTACTTCCCTAGTCTTTGGCATTTCAATAGCTTTCTCTCCAACAATCCCATAGCTTTTCTAACACTTTCTTCATCTGCAAACCATGCATCATGCACCTTACTGACACTCCTGTTTAGTAAAAGTGATGGATAGATGAAAAATAAGAACATCGAGGACAATAAGCCAACAATTTTCTTCTAAGTAAAACTGATCATTCAAGTATTATGTGCTAACAAATTCAAGCAACCTTCTTTTTTAAAGAGGGGGGGGTTGGAAATCTGCAGAACCCATCCTTCTCAGTTTTCTTAAAGGAAGAGCAATTTTGCATTAACTTTATTTTTGTGACCGGAACCCCCATTGCAGAAGGTTCTTCATTGGGTCTACGCATGTTCTGTTTTAAGGACAAGCTAACCATGACATTTTTTATGTATAAAGATGCGGCCATGGTGGTGCAGACATGTGAACAATGTCTTCTTCTGTTGATATTCCATACAGAAAAGCTTCGGCAGAAATTTCAAAACATTCCGTTTAGGGTGTCCAGGCTGCAAGGATGTGCTACAGACAAAATATCAAAAGCCCAAGCGCACTAGCCTAATTTCGAGGAGCCAAAAGAAGAAACAACAGATATGAATTCTGCATGTAAAGACTACAAAGTTGGGAAGAATTTGCATGATAGCGGATGGATTCAACAAACATCTGGACACGATCTTCTTACCATTTGTAAATGCGAAGAAGGATACAAGCATCAACTTAGGTATCGAGAGAACTTGTGATATTCTATTAATATCTTCCTCCTGATGCTGACGTATATCGGCTTCACTTAGGATCAAATAGTTCTGCTGAAGTAACAACAAAAGAGAGTAGATCGAGTCATACATCATGAAGAACTAGTAATACGACATTGAACCGTCAATAGCATGAGGATTAAGTAACAGACAGCAGGAGTCATTTCCCAATTTACATCAAGAAATCTCCATCTTAAAGAACCTTGAGACGATAGTCTCCCCTCTCCCTTCTCCTCCCAGTCAAAACACGATAAAGTATCAGAGTCCTCGTCCAAATCAAACCAAAAAAAGATCACATTTTTCCTAATACAAAGTTAAAATAATCATTTACATATCAATCTCTCAGTTGTCCACCAAACCCAGCCTTCGAAGAAGGGGACACGACCACCACGACGGTTCCTCCTCCCGACAACCAGCCACACGAGAATATCAGAGCATCAACGGGAGGCGAAATTCCCAGCGGCGATGATTCCCTGGTGCCGGTGGGAGACGGCGTCATCCGACTCGTCGGAATCGTTCTCCACGAAGTCGTAATCCCCGTCCCCTTCCTCGGTTCCCGACCCCGTCCCCCCTGTAGAAATCGTCGTCCACCGTCTTCAGATCGTTCGTGTCGTGCACGCCGTCCTCCGAGTCCATCGCAGCAGCTCCCTCCCGGAACCCTAGACGCCGGCGGCAGTCGATCGGCGCACAAAGCATGCGGCAGAACCAAGTCCTCAGATGGGAACCGATCGGATCAAACGCGGAGGACGCCGGAATTGGCAGGAGATGGTAGAGGAGCTGGGGATTTGGAGCAAAATGGGGGAGGAATCGCCTGCGAGGCTGCGACACGACCCCCCCTCCCCCTCCCCCCCCCCCCCCGCGCGTATATATACATAGTGCTGGACGAGTAGAGAGAGAGAAGTGGCATTCCGGTGTTCGGAAGGAAAAGGGGGCGGAGGCCCTCGCAAGGGGGGGGGTGTGGGTGGGCGACGGGGGTAAGGAGGAGGGGGGCGGAGGCAGGGGCTTTGCAAAGGGGGGGGGGGGGGGGGAGTCGGGGGGCGGGGGGGACGGGGGGAAGGAGAAGGAACTGAGGATTTGGGGGAGAACAACAGCGATTTGGCGCCGGGAAAAGGGGAAATATTTCGAGGATTTGGCGCCGCGGGGATGAGGATTATTTTAGGGAGATCTTAATTTATTATTTAAAATATATTTTTAAAAATATATTTTTATTATTAGTATTTATATAATAAGATATATTATAAATTAAATATTATTTTTCTATTATTCGTATTTAAAATAGTAAGATCTTATAAATTATATTTAAAATATTAATTTATAAATAAAATTATTAATATTTAACTATCTATCAGAATATTAATTTTAATGTATTAATATACATGTAAAAATGAATAGTATTTAATATTCATTTATAAATAAAGTTTAAAATCTAATAAATATTTTATCATCAATCAACAAATAATGAAAGATAAATTAAAATGAAATATATATTATAGATTATAGATACATATATATATATATATTTATATAGATTATATATATGGATATATAGATATATAGATTAGAGATATAGATTATAGATATATATCTATGTACGTATAGTTTACATATATATATATATTATATATTTATTTATGTGTATATATATATATATACATAAATAAATATAATATATATATATATATATGTATATGTTGCCCGGTTGGCTAACCCAAAGGGGGGGGTGAATGGGTCTTTAAAAGTTTATCTGATAAAAAACCTGAACTCAAACAACATAAAGAGTTCTTGAAAGGGATTAGTAATGGTTAGTAAAAACAACAATCACACAAAGAAGACAATCACACAACACACAGATTTATCCTGGTTCGGATCTCCTCTCCTTAGGAGTCCTACGTCCAGTCCCTGAGCAACCCTCAGGATTTCACTAACTGGGGTACAGTCCCCCTATGGACAAAAACAACCACCCAGCTTAGCTGGTCTTCCTTCACCCCTGAAGGGAACACAACACCCTGGTAACACCAGGTCTTCCTTCACACACGAAGGGAATAACACCACCCTGGAAACCACCAGGTCTTCCTTCACACACGAAGGGAATAACACAGGAAAATTCTTGAGAGAAAAAGACTAGCCCCTAGATCAAGCTTTTACAAAACTCAATCTGGAGCTACAAGCACTGAGAGACGAAGATCTACACAAAGTGCACTCTCTCAGAACTAAACTAGCTCTTCCTTAATTTTCTTCTCACAGCACAGGGAGCTAAGAGCCAAGATCGAAAAGACTGAATTTCTGGCTCTAGAGAAAAATTCGAAGACTTGAAAGCTGCAGAGTTCTAGCCGCTCTTCAATATGAATTGAATTCTCTCTTTTTTTGTTGTCTTCCGAGCTTCATCTTGTATTTGTATCTCCGATTTGAATGAGGACAAGGAGATGACCGTTGTCTCACAGCTTTGGTGTACGTTAGACTGAAGGTTTTGTGGAAGCTTCCTGTCAACAGTCTTTTGATCTTTGGAGCACGCAAAGAGATAAGATCTTCTGAGTTTGCTTGTAGTTCCTTCTGTGTCCGTTGTTGTAGGATAGTACATCCTTAAGGTTCTGCAAGGTTGAGCTTTAATGGTAGACAGCTATACTATCTCCAGATTGTCAATCAACGTCAAAGCAGATAGACACAAATATAGTAGTAATACTTTATCGTTCTAAAAGATGCATGCAGAGAATACACGAGAATGGAAGATATGTTCTGTGTCCATGCAGAGATACGTTCAGTCTTTATTAAATGCATGGCAGTCAATCAGACGAGATGCGACTTTGACTATTCAACGTAGATTAAATCAAGGAAAAACATTTAATTAATGGAAACATGACTTATGCAGTCGTTGTGAAAATCTGATAGAATCGTTATGATCAAGTTGCTGTAGACTGATAAGAAGTCGTTATGATAACTTATGAAATCGTTACCACAACCAAGTCGTTCTATAACAGATGATAAAAGAAATCGTTATGAAACATGGCAAGTCGTTGTGAAAATCTGATAGAATCGTTATGATCAAGTGCTGTAGACTGATAAGAAGTCGTCATGATAACTTATGAAATCGTTACCACAACCAAGTCGTTCTATAACAGATGATAAAAGAAATCGTTATGAAACATGGCAAGTCGTTGTAACTTTCTAAAGAAATCGTTACGACAACTTACAGAGTCGTTATGACGAGCAAGTCGTTATAACTTCTGAAGAAGTCGTTACGATAACTTACAGAGTCGTTATAATGAGCAAGTCGTTATAACTTCTGAAGAAGTCGTTACGATAACTTACAGAGTCGTTATAATGAGCAAGTCGTTATAACTTCTGAAGAAGTCGTTACGATAACTTACAGAGTCGTTATAATGAGCAAGTCGTTATAACTTCTGAAGAAGTCGTTACGATACCTTACAGAGTCGTTATAATGAGCAAGTCGTTATAACTTCTGAAGAAGTCGTTATAATTAATGAAGGAATTATTATGGCTTCTTCTGAAAAAAGATGTATGTAAGACTTACCACAAATGCTTGACTTTCTTTGGGTAATTCCTGTGCTTATGGCTAGATAAACAAGGTTAGAGAAACTTTTGACAGTGTTTTGTTTATCACCAAAATAGGCAAGTAATTAATTTAAAAGTACATGGGGATGGACTGTTCATCAGTATATACATATATAATTTATATAGATATAGATATATATATAGATAGATATATAGATATAAATATAGATATACATAGATAGATAGATATACATAGATATATATAAAACAAATAAGTCAAAAGATACGCAATCTCAAAAAGACTAAACCCCTGAATCACAACTCCCGAGCTAACTTGATCGTCGGAGTGTCTACCCACCGAGGGAGCTCGGTGGTCTTGCAGGTCGGGAGCTCAGCATCTTCGACACCGTCAGCGGACCATCTTCCCTCCTAGGTCTACACGGCCTGAGCCGACCTCGTTATTCTAGCAGTAACATATATTATTACATAGATATATATATATAAATAAATATAGAAATATATATAGTTGTCTACATATGTTATGTAGACGGTTGACTCTAACCGTCTATATATATTTGATATGTAGACGGTTGTGACTAGTCATCTACATAGATAATATATGTAGACGGTTGAAAATAGCCGTCTACAAATGCTACTTTTTGTAGACGGCCACGATCTATAGCCGTCTACATATATCAGCTTTGTTGTAGTGTGAGTTAATTTTGTTAAAACCAATCTCTTTGATTAACAGGCTCATAAAAGTCAGAGAGAGTCAACACACATCCTTCAGAGAGTCGACTCTACTTTTCAAAGAGTTGACATTATCCTTCAGAGAGTCGATTCTATTCTTTAAAGAGTCGACACTATCCTTCAGAGAGTCGACTCAAAGAGTCGACACTACCTTTCAGAGAGTCAACACACTCTTCCATCAGGTTGACACACCATGTATTCAAGTCAACCTAACCATTGTTTATAGTGACTCAGGTGACACACTCAGTGTTTCAGGTCGACACACCCTGTTAATCAGAGTTCTTCTTTCTTGGAATATTTTTTACATGAATTATGGTATATTAAATTCTAAATTATCTAAAATAGTTATTAAGTTACTACCTCTTCTAAAAGTGATTTATAATGTATTCATAGATCAACTATTATTTGTTAGCTTGTCTCATACTTCTTGAAATTTCACTTGCAATGTCTAAAACATGGGATCTCTAGATCTTTCATGGATTTACAATGCTGGAATGAGCCAATAAAAGGGTCCTGACTTGGTCCTGGGAGGAGCACCTAAAAGTACTTGTGCCCATGGGAGTGTGAATGGTCTGGTGTGGCATTGCACCTAAAGGACTTGTTAATTTACTAGACATCTGATTTCAGATAATGTACATGTGAGTACTTGATGCTCAATATCTAGTTGTTTGATACATGAAAATTCTCACTTCTTGAGAACTTACCCTTATGAACTTGTTTACTTGACTCTTATTGTTTCTAATTTGATCCTTTACTTGATAGTACATGCCTAACATCCTTACAGTGGCATTCTTGCAACACATGATTCAAAATATTTTATTTAAACTTGACATATTCTCTCATTACCATATCAATTTTCAGTATACTTATTCATCAAGTTTGTGTACCACTATTTTAATGTCTTAATCACTTAAACCTCGGGCAGTGTGAATTTACCTATTGGACAATTAGCTCATAATGTGATTACAATATTTTTCTAGGTTCTAGTGAGACCGATAAGGAAGATGGCGAGTAAGAGACTGAGGAGTAAACAGAGAACCATTTTTATACTTTCTTTTTGTGTCTCTTATTGTAGTTACTTGATACCTACCAAGTAAAGAACTATAACAGTGTAATATAAGACTGTTATATATAATATAATGTCATATTTTCCTTCTACTTGCATATTGTTCACTTAATCAAATGACATCTGTATGCACTCAGGTTTCCGCTGCACTTGGGGCGTCACATGATGGTTGTTTTTGCTCTCAATCTATATTTGGTCAAGATCAAACTAGTGAATTTATTATCAATCAAAATCTAACTATTGGATTTCATTCAATCTAAATTCGATCATTAGATTCGCTCTCGATCTATGTATACTTGATAATTGTGTTTGTTACCAACCTAAAATAATATGATCAAGATCCCTACATTCGATTTGCTCCAGGTCCAAATCCTAATCGTTGGATTTAAGTTTGAACAAAATGTGACAGTTGGATTCACTATCGATATTCATTTGATCAAAGATCCGACCTTTGCGTTCACTTTCGATCTATATATACCTAATTAGTTAGATTTTTTGCCAATCTATAATAATAATCATGATTCGCCATTAGATTGTTACAGATCTAAATCATGATTGTTGGATTTAAGTTTGATCAGAGTTTGACAGTCGAATTCGCTCTCGATCTAAATCTGATCAAGATCTAACTATTGAACATATTGTCGATCAAAATCCAACCGTTGGATTTCATCATAATAAAAAATCTGCCTGTCAATTCGCTCTCAATCTAAAATCTAATAGATGAGCTACATAATATTAAATATAATATAATATAATATATCATCATATGAAATATAAAAGCTAAATATTACTATTTTGAATATATAATAATACAATATATATTTTTAAGCATAATGTTTTATCATATAAATTATATTCACTAAACAAATATAATACATTTACAAATATGCAAATACAATGTGTAATATATATATATATATATCAACTAAACAAAAAATGTAACTTATAATTTATATTATATATATATATATATATTTCTCTTTGTTTTATTTCATTTTATATATAATTATATATAATATATAATATATTTATTTGAATAATTCAAATAGTTTATCTATAATATAGCTAAACTACCATAATATAAATAAAATAGGTAATAGTTAGCAACAATGGTTAAGAAAAATTAAGTAAAAAATAACATATAATGTACACATTATTCAATAAATTAAAGTGTAACTAATGAATTTGTATTTGTCTTATTTTTTTAAAATAATATATAAACTATATATAATAAATATAGATAACTATATCTATAATATAACTAAACTACTAATAAACAATATAACTAATAGTTAGCAACATCAGTTAGTTAAGTATAAATTGGGGGGGGGGAAGAGTTATGTGTTTTTGAATATATAATAAATACAATATAATATTTTTAAGCATAATGTTTTATCATATATTATATTCACTAAACAAATATAATACATTTACAAATATGCAAATACATGTGTAATATATATATATATATATATCAACTAAACAAAAAATGTAACTTCTAATTTATATAATATATATATATATATATATAATATATATATTTCTCTTTGTTTTATTTCATTTTATATAATAATTATATATAATATATAATATATTTATTTGAATAATTCAAATAGTTATATCTATAATATAGCTAAACTACCATAATATAAATAAAATAGGTAATAGTTAGCAACAATGGTTAAGAAAAATTAAGTAAAAATAACATATAATGTACACATATATTCAATAAATTAAAAGTGTAACTAATGAATTTGTATTTGTCTTATTTATTTTTTAAAATATATATAAACTATATATAATAAATATAGATAACTATATAATATAACTAAACTACTAATAAACATATAACTAATAGTTAGCAACATCAGTTAGTTAAGTATAAATGGGGGGGGGGGGGGAAGAGTTATGTGTTTTTTGAACAGCGACGGATTCGCGACGTAAAATTCTGTCGCCAACAAATTTCACCGCCAATCTGTCGCTGATTAGCGACGGAGAAGGGCGTGGCTAGTTCGTCGCCAATCAGCGACGGATTAGCAACAGAAATTTTCCGCCGCAAAATGTCACAGCTAATTAGTGCCGTCTCAGGGACGGAAAAATTTCGTCGCAAATTCGACGCTGAACAGCTACCGAAACTTGCGATCGAATTCGTTTGTCGCTGGTACGTCGCTGATTAGCGACATATTAGCGACGAAAATATTTCCATCGCTAGTGAGTCGCTGATTTTGCGGGTGAATGTGGCCGCAGCGATTCTGTCGCTACTCAGCAACGGATTAGCGATGGAAAGTTTCCGTCGCAAAATTCCGTCGCTAATAATGATTTTTCTTGTAGTGTAAGCGCTTTCTCAACAGCCTTAAGTCATAATACATCACCAAACTAGCACCTCTCGACATCCAGACCTATGCCAAGATGGTGAAGAAAGCTCAATTGCTGGAAGATGCTTCGGACTTCACCGACCGTATCAAAGGGAGTTCGTGAAGAAGGAATTGACCTCGAGTCAATCATCTGCTAGGCCAAACAATGGCAAGAAGCGTCACCTCAACCTCACAGAGGGTCCTTTCCAAGAAAGGAACCCAAGGCGATAGTCCCATACAGTCCAGTAAAAAGCAACTGCAAACACTACGACAAGCTGGGTCACACGGCTGATGAATGCTAGAGGAAGGTCGACACATGTCTGCGCTGCGGAAGTCGCAAGCACCGCATCCCCGAGTGCCCGCTACTAAAAGAGAATGAGAGGCGCCCTAATGCGCCTAAGAAATAGGGCCGACTGCAAGCCCTGCATGATGAGGAACCCGCTACGGACGGTGGCGTGGTAGAAGGTACTCTACAGTTTTCTCCTTATCAGTATTGTCTTATTTGATACTAGAGCAACTCATTCCTTTATATCTCAAAACTTTGCTGATACCCTGACTGCAAAACCTATATCCATGTTGTGTTCTCTGTCACAACGCCACTAGGGAAAAGGAGAAATTGAACAAATACTTTCCCTCTGCCGATGTAATGATCGAAGACCATAACCTAAAAGCCGACCTGGTGTGTATGCCCATGGAAGGCTACGATGTAATTTTGGGAGCCGGCTGGTTGTCCACTTATAGGGCAAGTGTCGATTGTAAGAAGGAAAGGGTGACCTTTAGTGACTTTCCTAAATTGGCATTCTCCGGGATTAGACATAAAAGACGGATGTCTCTAATCTCCGCCATAAAAGCCCATAACATGATAAGAAAAGGATGTATCGCTTTCCTAGCAGTCGTAGTCGTGGAAAAGAAGGGTTCTAAGATAGAAGACATCTACATAGTCCAAGATTACCCTGATGTGTTCCTGAAGATCTTCCAGGGATTCCCCCGGAACGTGATGTCAACTTCGCCATAGAGTTGATCCCTGGAGCTGCCCCGGTATCACGTCAACTGTAACAGATGTCACCTGCTGAGCTAAAGGAGTTGAAGACACAGCTGATGGAGCTATTAGAGAAGGTGCATTAGACCGAGTACTTCCCCATGGGAGCACCTGTGCTATTCGTCAAGAAGAAAGATGGATCGATGAGGTTGTGCATTGACTATCGTCAACTCAATCAGCTCACCATCAAGAAAAATGCCCATTGCCCAGGGTCGATAAACTGTTCGACCAATATCCGGAGCTCAATATTTCTCCAAGATCGATCTTCGATCTGGCTATCATCAAATGAGGATCAAGGATGACGATATCTTCAAAACGGCTTTCAGGAGCAGGTACGGACATTATGAATTCGTCGTTATGTCTTTTGGTCTAACCATGCTCCTGCAGCCTTTATGCAACTCATGAACAACATATATCAGCCATACCTTGACAAGTTTGTGTCATCTTCATCGACGATATCCTCATATATTCAAAGACTAAAGAAGAGCATGAAGAACATTTGAAGATAGCACTGCAAGTCTTTCGAGACAACAGACTGTACTCAAAGCTTAGCAAGTGTGAATTTCTGGCTCGAAGAAGTGTCCTTCTTGGGCCATGTCATCTCAAGGACGACATCTCCGTTGATCCCTCCAAAGTCAAGCTGTACTCAATTAGGAGAGACAACCAATGTCACCGAGATAAGAAGCTTCTTAGACTGGCTGGCTACTATAGGCGGTTTATGAAGGACTTCTCTAAGATTGTCGTTCCTCTTACACGACTGACACGAAAGAGAATCCATACTCCTAGAGTAAGAGTGTGAGAAAAGTTTTCAAACTCTTGAAGATTGCCTGACCTCAGCACCTGTTCTCACTCTGCCAATAGAGGGAGAGGGTTTTCTCTGTCTACACCGATGCTCAGGGATTGGGCTAGGTGTGTACTGATCAAAAGGAGAAAGTCATCGCCTACTCTTCTCGACAACTGAAGACTCATGAAGTCAATTACCCCGTGCATGATCTTGAGTTGGCTACCGTGATCTTCGCCTTGAAAATTGGAGACATTACCTCTACGGAAAAAGTTCACTGTCTACTCGACCATAAAAGTCTGAAGTATTTATTCTCCCAGAAAGAACTCAACATGAGACAAGAAGAAGGCTAGAATATCTGAAGGATTTCGACTTCAACATCCAATACCATCCAGGCAAGGGTAATGTCGTGGCTGATGCTCTTAGTAGGAAGCCAATGGCGTCTGTTTCAAGTTTAGTCCTTGGTGAGATGCAACTACTGGAACAATTCGCAAGGTTAGACTTAAATATTGAACATAGAGATGATCGAGTCTTGGTTGCTAATATCAAGATTCAATCTAATCTGCTAGAGGAGATCAAAGCTCAACAAGATGATGATCCATTCTAATTCGCGTCAAAGAAACTTTAACCGAAAGACCGGACTTTGCAATGACCGAAGATGGAAGGCTTGTCTTTCAGGAAGGACATGTGTTCCCGATAATGAGGACTGAAGAGGAAACTAATGGATGAAGCCATAAGACAAAGTACACTATTCATCCAGGAGGTACCAAAATGTATCAAGACATGAAAAGAACATTTTGGTGGCCGAACATGAAGAGAGAGGTAGCGGAACATGCCGCTCACTGCCTTACTTGCCAAACAAGTAAAGCAGAACACCTACGCCCTGCTGTTGTACTCAGACCGCTGGATTCCCGGAATGAAATGGGAAAGCATTGACATGGACTTCATCATTGGTTTACCCAAGACTCGTGGTGGACTCGACGCCATATGGGTCATTGTGGACTGACTAACCAAATCCGCCCATTTTCTGCGCTATAAAGAGTAAGTGGGTCGGTGGAGGTACTAGTTGCCCTATATGTCAAGGAGATGTAAGACTGCACGAAGTTCCATCATCTATTGTCTCGGATCGAGATCCGAGATTTACATCTTTTTTGGAAAGGACTGCAAGGTGCACTGGGTACTAAACTCAACTTTAGTACCGCATTCCATCCACAAACTGATGGGTAGACTGAGAAACCAACCAGATAGTGGAAGACATGTTGAGAGCTTGCACTATAGACTTCCAGGGTATTGGAACGAGCACCTATCCCTCATTGTTCGCCTATAACAACATTACCAGGCAAGCATCAAGATGGCACTGTTCGAAGCACTCTACAGAAGGATTGTAGATCTCCTGCATGCTGGAATGAGGTGGGAGAACAGCAATAGCTAGCCCCGACATGGTGCAACGTACCACAAAGGACATACAAGTGATTAGAGACCGGCTTAAGACTACTCAGTCCAGACCAAAGAGCTATGTCGACAAAAGAAGCCGAGACTTAGAATTCCAAGTCGGTGATCATGTATTCTTAAAGGTGTCACCTATACGTGGCATCAAAGATTTGAAGTGAAAGGAAAGCTCAGTCCTAGATTCATTGGTCCTTTTGAAGTACTCAAAAGGATTGGTGAGGTTGCATACCGACTGGCATTGCCACCGGATCTGGCATGTGTACACAATGTGTTCCATGTCTCCATGCTCAGGAAATATGTCTATGAACCTACCCACCTCATTTGCCACGAGAAGTTGGTGCAGAACAAGGAGGTGACATACGAAGAGAAGCAATCAAGATATTAGAACGGAAAATGCAACAACTCAAAAACCGTCCCATCCACGTGGTTAAGGTTCTGTGGAATAACCGCAGAGTGGAAGAAGCTATATGGAATGGAAGGAATCATCAGACGGAACTACCTTGATCTTTTCGGTAAGACATTCTCTCCTATATGAT
>JACBKR010005126.1:0-20178 GCA_014218235.1 Colocasia esculenta
TAATATAACTGGAATACCCACCAGCAGACTGCATGCCCAAAGTGATATACTGGTCAGATTTATCGACCACATTTAACTGAATAGAATGATCCCAGAACACCCAAATCTTGGACGTTAGATCCATATTGCCAGTATAGTTATCTAACTTCATCTGAATGGAGAGCCTAGAAGCTTTATCAATGGACTGCTTAGGCTCCATAATAGCCACAAGGGAAGGACGAAACTTAACTACCAGATTTTTAAGACTCCTCCTAGAGGACACATTCCCCACACCCTGAATGTTCCAAAAGATTGCAGAATTCATTGTAACAAAGGATCTTTACCTCTATCCTCAGAACGAGCACGAGCTCTAGTAATTACCCGATCTTTCTTTGCCTTAGCCATGTCCTCCATCATAACAGAATTAAACGGCATGAGACGATTATCCATTTGAGCCAAAGTAGCTGTGTCCAGACCAGAACCGCGATCCTCTGTCTTATCTGGACTCAACTGAACAGAAGTGGAAACTTCATTACTACAGCCATCACCAGACTTACCAGCATGCATAGCCTTTGCGCCAACCGAATTATTGTCCTCATGCATGAAGAAACTCCATATCACTGTTACCATCCCGAATACCAGCAGCACCTAGAGAACTCTGTTCTGTTGCAAAACCCTGCTAGACATATCCGCGTCCCTTCAACATCACGGAGGGACCTAGCCAAGAAAGGAAACCCAAGATCCTGTCTCCAACACTCCAACAAAAAGTAACTAAAAGCACCGTGACAAGCCAGGTCACACAGCTGACGAGTGCTGGAGGAAAGCTGGCTCATGTCTGCGCTGTGGAAGCCGTGAGCACCGCATCCCTGAGTGCCCGCTACTGAAAGAACATGAGAGGCGCCCTAATGCGCCTAAGAAACAGGGAAGACTGCAAGCCCTGCATGATGAGGAACCCACTACGGACGGTGGCGTGGTAGAAGGTACTCTACAAGTTTTCTCCTTATCAACATTTGTCTATTTGATACTGAAGCAACTCATTCATTTACATCTCAACACTTTACTGATACCCTAACTGCAAAACCTATATCCATGGGTTGTGAGTTCTCTGTCACAACGCCACTAGAAGAAAAGGAGAAATTGAACAAAACTTTCCATCTGCCGATGTAATGATCGGAGACCATAACCTAAAGGCCGACCTGGTGTGTATGCCCATGGAAGGCTATGATGTAATTTTGGGGGCCGACTGGTTGTCCACTTATGGGGCAAGTGTCGACTATAAGAAAGGGAAGGTTACCTTTAGTGACTTTCCTAAATTGGTATTATCAAGGATTAGACATAAGAGACGGATGTCTCTAATCTCCGCCATAAAAGCCCACAATATGATAAGGAAAGGTTGCATTGCTTTCCTAGCAGCCGTAGTAATTGAAAAGAAGGGTTCTAAGATAGAAGACATCCACATAGTCCAGGAGTTCCCCGATGTGTTTCCTAAAGATCTGCCAGGGATTCCCCCGGAACGAGATGTCAACTTCGCCATAGAGTTGATCCCTAGAGCTACCCCGGTATCAAGACAACCGTACCGGATGTCACCTGCCGAGCTCAAAGAATTAAAGGCGCAACTGATGGAACTATTAGAGAAGGGGTTCATCAGACCGAGCACTTCCCCATGGGGAGCACCTGTGCTATTCTTCAAGAAGAAAGATGGATCGATGAGGCTATGCATCGACTATCGTCAACTCAATCAACTCACCATTAAGAACAAATATCCATTGCCCAGGGTCGATGAACTATTCGACCAAATATCCGGAGCTTAATATTTCTCCAAGATCGATCTTCGATCTGGCTATCATCAAATGAGGATCAAGGACGATGATATCTTCAAAATGGCTTTCAGGAGCAGGTATGGACACTATGAATTCGTCGTTATGCCTTTTGGTCTAACCAATGCTCCTGCAGCCTTTATGCAACTCATGAACAACATATATCAGCCATACCTGACAAGTTCGTGGTCGTATTCATCGACGATATCCTCATATATTCAAAGACCAAGAAGAGCACGAAGTACACCTAAAGATTACATTACAAGTCGTGCGAGACAACAAACTTTACGCAAAGCTTAGCAAGTGTGAATTCTGGCTCGAAGAAGTGTCCTTCTTGGGCCATGTCATCTCAAAGGACGGCATCTCAGTTGATCCCCCCAAAGTCGAAGTTGTACTCAATTGGGACAGACCAATCAACATCACCGAGATCAGAAGCTTCCTAGGACTGGCTGGCTACTACAGGTGGTTCATCAAGGACTTCTCCAAGATCGCCGTTCCTCTCACGTGTTTGACACGAAAGGAGAATCCATACTCCTGGAGTAAAGAGTGTGAGAAAAGTTTCCAAACTCTTAAGGATTGTCTTACCTCAGCACCTGTTCTCTCTCTGCCAATAGAGGGAAAAGGTTTCTCTATCTACACCGATGCCTCGGGAAGGGCTAGGGTGTGTATTGATGCAAAAGGAGAAAGCCATCGCCTACTCTTCCCGACAACTGAAGACTCATGAAGTCAACTACCTGTGCATGATCTTGAGTTGGCTGCCGTAATCTTCGCCTTGAAGATCTGGAGACATTACTTGTATGGTGAGAGAAATTCACTCTACTCAGACCATAAAAGCTTGAAGTACTTATTCTGAAGGAACTCAACATGAGACAGAGAAGATGGCTAGAATATCTGAGGATTTCGACTTCAACATCAATACCATCCAGGCAAGCGAAACGTCGTGGCTGATGCTCTTAGTAGAAAGCCGATGGCATCTGTTTCAAGTCTAGTCCTTGGCAAGATGCAACTACTAGAACAATTCGCAAGGTTAGACTTAATATTGAACATAGGGATGATCTAGTCTTAGTTGCCAATATCAAGTTCAATCTGATTTTCTAGAGGAGATCAAAGCTGAACAAGATAATGATCCATTCTTAGTTCGCATCAAGGAAACCTTAGCCGAAAGACCGGACTTTGCTATGACTGAGGATGGAAGACTGGTGTTCCAAGGGAGGACATGCATTCTTGACAATGAAGAACTGAAGAGGAACTAATGGATGAAGCTCACAAGACAAAGTACATATCTACCTGCAGGTACTAAAATGTATCAGGACATGAAAAGAACATTTTGGTGGCTGACATGAAGAGAGAGAGAGGTAGTTGAACATGCCGCACACTGCCTTACTTGCCAACAAGTAAAAGCGGAAGACTTGCACCCTGCTGGCGTACTAAGACCACTAGACATCCTGGAATGGAAGTGGGAAAGCATTGGCATGGACTTCATCATGCGTTTACCCCAGACTCGTGGTGGACTCGATGCCATATGGGTCATTGTCGACCGACTAACCAAATCCGCCCACTTTATGCCTATAAAACGTAAGTGGTCAGTAGAAGTACTAGCTGCCTTATATGTCAAAGAGATTGTAAGACTACATGTTGTTCCATCATCCATAGTCTCGGATCGAGATCCGAGATTCACATCTCATTTTTGGAAAGGACTGCAAGGTGCACTGGGTACTAAACTCAACTTAGTACCGCATTCCATCCACAAACTAATGGGCAAACTGAAAGAACCAATCAAATAGTGGAAGAT
Organism: Colocasia esculenta; assembly: GCA_014218235.1. Taxonomy (NCBI): domain Eukaryota; kingdom Viridiplantae; phylum Streptophyta; class Magnoliopsida; order Alismatales; family Araceae; genus Colocasia; species Colocasia esculenta. The sequence goes on from JACBKR010005126.1 coordinate 3,589, forward strand.
ATGTTGAGAGCTTGCACTATAAACTTCCAAGGATATTGGAATGAGCACCTATCCCTCATTGAGTTCACCTATAACAATAGTTACCTGGCGAGTATTAAGATGTCACCGTTCGAAGCACTCTACGGTATGGATTGTAGATCTCCTGCATGCTGGAATGAGGTGGGAGAGCAGCAATGGCTAGGCCCGGATATGGTACAACGAACAACAAAGGACATTCAGGTGATTAGAGACCGGCTTAAGACTGCTCAGTCAAGACAAAAGAGCTATGCCGACAAAAGAAGGCGAGACTTAGAATTCCAAGTCGGTGATCATGTATTCTTAAAGGCGTCACCTACTCGTGGCATCCAAAGATTTTGTGTGAAAGGAAAGCATAGTCCTAGATTCATCGGTCCTTTTAAGGTACTCGAAAGGATTGGTGAGGTTGCATACCGACTGGCGTTGCCACCGGATCTGGCATGTGTACACAATGTGTTCCATGTCTCCATGCTCAAGAAATATGTATATGATCCTACACACATCATTCGCCACGAGAAGCTGGTGTTGAACAAGGATGTGACGTATGAAGAGAAGCCAGTCAAGATTGATGATCAGATCATCCCCATATAATCTCATGAATTATATATCTATTTTGGTGATTAATAAAATCCTAACAATTAGTATCTAACAAGTTTCTATGAAGCTTAGTCACAAGAAATAAACTAGGCAAAATCAAGCAAAGACTTGTAAGTAAATCCTCACTTTGTTGTTCCTAATTTTTCAGAGCATGAAATTTCTCTAAGTACACATCGACTCGCTTTGAAGCATAGCGATTTCATAAGTCATCGCAAAGAATAACTCGTTCATAAGTTTCATATCGTTTTTGGTTTATATCGATTTCGATCTCAGAACGATTTCGTAAGTAAGCATAACGATTTGCTCTCTTAACAATTCGACAAGTGAGTATAATGATTTCAATCTCACAACGATTTCGTAAGTAAGCATAACGATTTGCTCATAACAATTTGCTTATAGTGTTATAACGATTTGGTCATAACGATTTGCTTATAATGATTTGGTCATAACGATTTGCTTATAACGATTTGCTCATAACGATATGCTTATAGTGTTATAATGATTTTCTCATAACGATTTGCTCATAATGATTTGCTTATAGTGTTATAACGATTTGGTCATAACGATTTGCTTATAATGATTTGGTTATAAGGATTTGCGCATAACAAGTTGCTTATAGTGTTATAATGATTTGGTCATAACGATTTGCTTATAACAATTTGGTTATAACGATTTGCTCATAATGATTTGGTTATGAATGCATAACGATTTATGCGTACAATGATTTGTTTACGAATGGCAATGATTCCACATGAACAATTACTCATTCAGAATGATTCTATAAGTCATGTTCATATCGACTTCATGAGCTATAACGACTTGATATTTGAATATCTTGACAAGTCAAAGTCATCCCATGTATTTCTCTGTTATCCATGCATAAAAATAAACCGTACTTTCTCTGCACGATGCATGTCCAAATATCTTCTATTCTTATCCTCCTGCATGTAATATCTTTTTGGAAAGATAGAATGGAAATTTCTATCTTGATGTATTCTCACTCTAACGTGACTGACAACAGGAGACAACTTAGCTATCTATTTTTAGCATTTAATGTGTGCAGGTCTCTGACAGCACGACTCTATACAACGTTAGATAAAGTAGAAGCTGGAGGATATCAAGAAGGATTTTCTTCTTACGTGCATGGAATGCAAAAGAACCGTTGACTACAAAGGAAAGCCTTGCAGTCTAACATTCTCGGAACATAGAGACAACGATACTTCAATAGCTACATTTCGAAGAAGATACAAATAGAAGACTGGTGCCTACGTAAAGATGTACTAATCTTGAGAATTGAATATCTGCAAACACATAGAAGAGCTCCTGTCTCACTCCATCGCCTTGTTGTAGCTCTTTGCTCTCTGTGTCTAGTGTAGAACCTTGAGAGAGCCTTTGTGAACTGAGAGTGTTCTTCTTTATAGATTTTTTTTCTCTCAATCTTCGCTTCGGATCAGGCACTGTGCTATTAGATTGGTCCAGGGGCGTATCATCCCTTGAACACATCTTTGTGTTATTCCCTTTGTGTTGAAGGAAGACCTGGGGGTTCTAGGGTGTTGTTCCCTTCGTGTTGAAGGAAGACCTAGAGGGTTCCAGGGTGTTGTATTCCTCTTCGGGTTGTGAAGAGAAGACCATCTGCAGCTGGGTGTGTAAGTGTCCTTGAGGGGGACTGTACCCTTGGGTAGTGTATCCTGAGTTGTTGCTCAGGGACTAGACGTAGGACTCCTGTGGAGAGGAGGTCTAAACCAGGATAAAATCTGGTGTAGTGTGATTGCTTGCTTTGTGTTTGTTGTTTACTTTTCACTAATGCTAACAATCAATGAAGTGCTTGTTGTGTGAACGTTTTTGTGGACAGGTTTAGGTATTCAAATTTTAAAGAATCCCATTCACCCCCCCCCTCTGGGCTTGCCAGCTGGACAACAAGTGGTATTAGAGCTAGTCTCTTCGACAAAGAAGAAGATCCAACGATCTGAAGAGAAAAGATCAAATGGCAGCCCAAGGTCACTTCGAAGGTCAGTCATTAAACAGGCCACCGTTTTTCGATAGTGAAGACTACACATATTGGAAAACAAGGATGGAGTTCTTTCTACAAGGACTTGACTATCAGATCTGGTAGATTGTTGAAGAAGGAGATCTTCTAGTCACGAATGAAAAAGATAAATGGACGGAATATGACAAGAAAAATATTTCGTTAAACTGCAAGGCCAAAAGCATCATGTGTTGTGCTCTTAGCAAGAAGAGTTCAACCGTATACTGCCTGTATGTTAGCTATGGAGATGTGGGAAACGTTGAGGATCACATACGAAGGTACTGACAAAGTAAAAGAAACCAGAATAGATATTCTGGTAACTCAATTGAAAGATTTCAGATGCAACCTGGTGAAACAATACACAGATGTACAGTAGTTCACCGACATCACTAATGGATTGGCTGGTCTTGGTAAGACCTATCAGATGGGAGACATGCTTAGGAAAATTCTCAGATCCTTACTGCCTCGTGGACTCCAAAAGTAACAGCAATAGAAGAGGCTAACGACTTGAAGATAATGTCGTTAGAAAACTCATTGGTCCCTTATGGCCCATGAGATTAACATGGAAAGGTGGGAGAATCATCTAGCAGAAAGAAGCATTCCAACGCACTCAAGGCAGAAGAAGACACATCAGAAGAAGGCTTATATAGCCAAGAAAGCATGAACAACAGTGAAGATGAAGAAGCAATGCTATCCAGAAGGCTACAACACATCTTGGCTAAGAAAAAGAAGTATCAGTCCGGAAGAAGATACTTCAAGAAGGGAAAGACTTCAAAAGGTCAGAAGTCAAAGATGCAAAGAAGACTAACCGATTTGCTATGAATGCAAGAAGCCCGGACATATCAAGGCAGAATGTCCGAAGCTCAAGAAAACTGAGTTCAGAAAGAAAGACAGTTCCAGAAAACCCAGAAGATTTAAGAAGAAAGTCATGGCAGCAGCATGGGACAACAGTAGTGACTCTGACAGTGAGTCAAGCTCAAGCAATGAAGAAGAAGAAGAAGTCAACCTGGCATTCATGGCAAACCTCGAAGACAAGGTAACATTAGACTCATCTTTCTCTTCGTGCAATAAATCTGATTCTGACAACTTAGAGGAAGCTTTTAATGAACTATATTGTAATATAAAGAAGTGTGTAAATCACTAAAAGTCAATAAGAAAAATCTCGCATGCTTAGAAAATACTAATTCAGACTTAAAATCTGAAAGTGAACAAATGGAAAAACAAATTACTGAACTAAAAAGGAGAAATGAATTGTTATGCGAAGACTTGAAAATTAAAAATGAACAATTAGCAAGTTTGGAAAACCAAGAAACTGTAAATAAATTAAAACAAGAAGTTAACACTTTAACACAGAAAATGAAAAATTGTCAAGCATACTAGAAAACTTTACTAATGGAAAAACAACATTAATATTAAAAGGTGCTAGATGGTCAGGTAAAAAGAAACATGGATTAGGTTATACTCCTCCCGATATAATGAGAAACAATAGTATATCCTAAAACATATCTAACTCTTAAATTTGTACCTGAAGAAGACACAACATATATATCAAATTTTAAATACATTCCAACTGAAAAGATAACTAAAATGTCTTGTTGTAGCCATTGCAATAAGTTAATTAGGACACATTAAATTATCATTTCCAACTAAACATGAAATATGGATAAAAGAAAAAATTGATGATACTAACCAATTAGGACCCAAAAGAACTTGGGTACCTAAAGCTTAATGTTTTTAATGCAGGGAAACCTTCGAGCATCCAAATGGTACTTAGATAGCGGATGCTCAAGGCATATGTCAGGTAACAAGAAGCTGTTCTCTCACCTTGAAGCTGAAGAAGACACAGTTACATATGGTGACAATGGCAAAGGAACTGTAATAGGTTGTGGACCGGTTGGTAGCAAAGGAAAAATTATCATTGAAGATGTACTTTGTGTGAAAGGACTGAAGCACAGCCTTATTAGTATTAGCCAACTGTGCGATAAAGGACATCAGATCAGATTTCAAGAGTCAAAGTGTAGTATTATGAAGGATGGTGCAGTCGTGTTTGAAGCCAGCAGGGAAATAAACCTGTATGTACTTTATTTGGAAGAACTAAAGGATCAAGACATATGTTTGGCAGAAAATAAAGAACAGTCAATAGATCTCTAGCACCGAAGACTGGGCCACTACAGCTTGGATGGCATGAGAAAGTTGATCAAGAGAAGCTTGGTGGAAGGTCTACCCAGGTTAGTGCAAAAATGAATGGTGTCTGTAGGCCGTGTGAAAAAGGGAAGCACACCAAGTCATCCTTCAAGTCAAAGACCATGGTAACAACCTCTAAACCCTTAGAACTTCTACATATGGATCTATTTGGGCCAATGAGGACCACAAGTCTCGGGGGAAAGAACTTGGATTTGTTATAGTAGATGACTACTCAAGGTTTACATGGGTTTCTTTCCTAGATCACAAGGATGATACTTTTGAATGTTTTGTTAGTTTCAGCAAGAAAGTTCAGAAGGATAAGATATAGCATCATTATTATCCGATCAGATCATGGAGGAGAATTTCAGAATGAGAGCTTTGCAAAATTCTGTGATAGCCAAGGAATAGAACACAACTTCTCAACACCAAGGACACCACAACAAAATGGAGTTGCTGAAAGAAAGAATAGAACCCTATTGTATATGGCAAGGATAATGCTATCAGAATATTATTTACCAAGATATTTTTGGGCCGAAGCCATCAACACAGCATGCTATATCATCAATAGAGTAATGATCAGGACAATCTTGAAAAGATTCATATGAGCTATACAAGCAGAAGAAGCCGAAGATCAGCCATTTCAGGACATTTGCATGTCCATGCTTCATCCACAACAACGGCAAAAGGGACATTGGTAAGCTAGATGCAAAATCAGATTAAGGTATATTCATGGGGTATGCTTCTAAGCCCAAAGGATATAGAGTATTTAACAAATGAACTTTATTAATTGAGTAATCAGTGCATATTATTTTTGATGAAACTAACCCTATCTTGGGAAAGAAAGTAGATAGTGATATTGATGATATAGATGAATTGTCCAAGAAGCTAAAGAACACATCTATTGAAGATAAGGATGATCCACCCTTGGAAGATCTACAACAAAAGGATACATCTCACGATAATATTCCAAAAGAATGAAGGTATAAGAAAGATCACCCACTGGAAAACATCATTGGTTGGGGTAAGAACCAGAGGTAATATAATTCCTTGTGGCTACATTGCCTTTGTATCTCAAATAGAGCCTAAGACAGTCAATGAGGCACTGTCTGATGAATCTTGGATATTAGCCATGCAAGATGAACTTAATCAGTTCAAGAGAACCAAGTATGGTCCCTTGTTCCAAGACCATCAGATCATCCTGTGATTGGCACCAAATGGGTGTTCAGGACAAGTGGATGAAGCTGGTGTGATCATAAGAAACAAGGCCAGATTGGTAGCTCAAGGCTATTCCCAGAGGAAGCATAGATTTCGATGAAACCTATGCACCAGTGGCTAGACTTGAGGCAATTAGGATTTTACTTGCATATGCTTCTGCATCAATTTAAAACTCTTTCAAATGGATGTAAAATCTGCTTTTCTGAATGGTTTTATAAAGGAAGAGGTTTATGTAGAACAAGCCACCGGTTTTGATGACATGGACTTTCCAAATCATGTTTTTAAGTTGCATAAAGCTTTATATGGTTTGAAGTAAGCACCTACAACTTGGTATGAAAGGCTTAGTTCTTTTTTGTTAAATCATGGTTTCATTAGAGGAAAAGTAGATAGCACATTATTCATTATGTCTAAACTTAAAAATGTGTTACTTGTTCAAATATATGTTGATGATATAATATTTGTCTCTACTGATGAATCTCTTTGTAAGTATTTTGAAAGCTTATGCAGAGAGAATTCGAAATGAGCATGATGGGGGAGCTCAACTACTTCCTCGGATTGCAAATCAAACAAGGAAAGGAAGGATCTCACATCTGTCAAGCCAAGTACACCAAAGATTACTAAAGAAGTTTGGATTGAAAACGCCAAGCTACTGTCAACACCCATGAGCACATCAACAAGGCTAGACAGTGACAAAAATGGTAAGAAAGTAGATCAGAAACTTTACGGAGGTATGATAGGTTCATTACTCTATTTAACAGCAAGCAGACCTGATATATTGTTTAGCATATGTATGTTGTTAGTGTTGGCCCTTTATGTACGACAGCAAGGTAACCTAGAGGGGGGGGGGTGAATAGGTTTTTCTGAATCTGAAATCAAAATGTGAACACTTAAAAGTTTGGTTAGTGTTAGTGTGATGAAGAGTGGCAGTGCGGAAGCAAAAGAACAATCACACAAAAGGACACAGCGATATATCCTGGTTCGGACCTCCTTTCCACAGGAGTCCTACGTCCAGTCCCCAAGCAATCTCTTGGGATTTCACTACAAGGGTACAGTCCCCCTTATGGACTAACAACACCCTGGATACCCCACCAGTCTTCTTCTCTTTCCGGGCAAGAAGGCAGCCCTTCTTTTACAGGCGCAAAGTAAACCTCCTGGTACAAACCCCAGTGTGGTTCTACCCCAGCACTCAGCTGGTCTTCCTTCTCTAAGAAGGGAACAACACCCTGGCACCCCCCAGGTCTTCCTTCACACACGAAGGGAACAACACACATAAATGTTCAGGAAACAGATGCCCCTAGATCAAGCTAATAGGACAGGTGCTTGATCTGAAGCAAGACTGAGAGGATAAAAGATCTACAGAATGGGGAGTGATCTCTCTCAGTGCACAGGCTCTCACAGATATACACTAACGCACAGAGAGCAAGAGCTAGAAAGAAGGAATGAAGCTTGGCTCTTCTTGGATGCTTGCAGAAAGCATGAGAGAGATGTAAGCGTTGTTCTCTCTCCTTTTTCCGTGTTTTCTTTTGGAGCTTCAGTCTTCTATAAATATCTTCAACTTGAAAGATAGTCGTTGAAGTGTCCGTTGAAGTGGCTGTTGTCTCCAAGCTCAAGTGTTCGTTAGACTCTATGGTGCAGAGGAGCTTCTAGTTCAACGGTCCTTTGCTTTTCATGCACGTAAGGAGAAGATCTTCTGAAATATCATTTGGCTTCTATTTTATCCAACGTTGTATTACCAGTGCTGTCAGAGATCTGCACACAATACAAGTTTAAACAATAGACAGCTAAGTTGTCTCTGGTTGTCAGTCAACGTTAGAAGATATGTTCATTAAAGTAGTAAAGCCATTTTGCTGTTCTAAAAAGATGTTCACAGGAAAGGCATGATAGTGGAAGTCAGATATAGTCTGCATGCATGCAGTGATACGTACAATCTTCATTAATGCACAGATGTCAGAAAGATATGTGCGAAGACTTTGACTATTCTGCTGTTAAATATCAAGTCGTTATAAACATAGAATCGATGCAATCACGACTTATGAAATCGTTATGCACTAACCTCCAAATCATTGTGATCAAGACGATATAATCAAATCGTTATGAGTTACAAGGAAACGTTGTAGAAGGTAAATCGATGTGAGGGCAAATCGTTGCGCTCACTTATCAAATCGTTATAGCCTTAACGAATCGTTATGAAAGGTAAATCGTTACGAGAGCAAGACGATGTGATCATAAAGAAATCGTTGTGACAAATCGTTGTTCTTACAAAGAATCGATGCGAATGAAGAAATCGATGTGAACAAATCGTTCTGGTTTCTTCACAAATCGTTATGAGAGACTTAACGAATCGTTCTGAGCAAATCGTTATGGCTACAAAAGGAATCGTTCTGGCACTTGAAGTGAAATCGATGTATATGAAATTAGACATCGACTTTATCATTTTAGTGCGCCATAAAATAATCATAAATTTCTTGAAATAATCTAATCATAAATTTTGTTAGCACCAAAATATGAGGGTAATAAAAGAGTGTTCAACACCTCCCCCTTTTTGGTGATGACAAAATTTATGCGAATTTTCTGACAAAGATACCTCAGACAAGAAAATACACAGAAAATTCACAGTGCATACTTACTCTCCCCCTTTTTGTCACTAACCAAAAAGGAAGGGTCTTACCATGCATATTCTCCCCCTTTTGAGAGAATTTCTTACCATTGAGGGGTTCAACAATAATAGATGATGAGGAAGTGATTACTGCTTCCCCTTTGTGTATGCTCCCCCTAAGCATGAGGCTCCACCTGAATGTGAGGCAAGCCAGATCTTGTTGGTCTTGACCTTTCATAAGTTGTTTGTCAAGTCTTCAGAATTATTGCCTGCATTGATCTAAGAATAACTTGCAAACATTGTTAGTAGTATTGTAGTTTATTGAAGCTAAAATGAAAACAGAAATGTAAATTTAAAAACAGAAACTAAAAAACTAAAGGATGTTATGAGCATCCTCTATCCATACCCATTCGGATGCCTTTTTGTTGTTTTACTAATCAGGAGCAGATTGGCATTTTCTTCTTTGAAGTTACCTGAGGAGTTGTTTACTGAAGATGTCTCCTTTTCTTCAGTGTTGGCCATGAACGCCAGGTTGGCTTTGTCTTCTTTCTCACTGCTTGAGCTTAACTCGCTGTCCAAGTCACTGCTATTATCCCAAGCTGCTGCCATGGCTTTTCTTTTGAATTTCTTGTACAGCTTCTTGGATTTTTCTGGTTGACCAGTCTTCTTTAACGTAGGACAATCTGGTCTTAGATGTCCAGGTTTCTTGCATTCATAACATATAGGCTCAGTTTTCTTTGAGTCCCTTCCTTCTTGCTTCTTGTTTCTTTGTTTTTCTTGAAATATCTCCTTCCACTGGTACTTCTTCTTCTTGGCTAAGATGCGTTTCAGTCTCCTAGATAGTGCTTCTTCTTCTTCACTGTCTTCACTGCTGCTGCTTTGTCTTCAGATTGTTCCTCAAGCTGTCTTCTGCTGCCTTGAGGGCATTGGTGTGCTTCTTCCTACTAGATGGTTCTCCTAACTCTCCATGTTTATCTCATGGGCCATGAGGGACCCAATGAGCTTTTCCAATGACATTGTCTTCAAGTCATTGGCCTCTTCTATAGCCGTTACCTAGGGAGTCCAAGAGGATGGTAGGGATCTAAGTATTTTTCTGACCATATCTCCCATTGGGTAGGTCTTGCGAGTCCAGCTAATCCGTTGATGATATCTGTAAAGCTACTGACATTTGAGAGATTGTTTCTCCTAGCTCCATCTGAAATCTTTCGTATTGAGTCACAAGAATGTCAATTCTTATTTCCTTTACCTTGTCTGTGCCTTCATAAGTGATCCTGAGCTTTTCCCACATTTCCATTGAGGATTTGCATGCTGAAACTCTGTTGAACTCCTTTTTACTTAGAGCACAGCATAAGATGCTCTTTGCTTTGCAATTCAGGAGATCTTCTTTCTGTCATCATATGTCCATTGTGCTTTCTCATTTGTGACCAGGAGGTCACCTTCTTCTATTATGGACCAAATCTGATAGTCGTGGCCTTTCAGAAAATACTCCATTCTGGTTTTCCAATATGTGTAATCTTCTCCATCGAACAATGGTGGTCGGTTGATAGACTGACCTTCGTTGTGACTTTGGGCTGCCATGGATCTTTACTCTTCAGATCGTTGGATCCTTTCTTTGTCGAAGAGACTCGCTCTGATACCACTTGTTGGCCCTTTATGTACGGCAGCAAGGTAACCTAGAGGGGGGGGGGGGGGTGAATAGGTTTTTCTGAAATCTGAAATCAAAACGTGAACACTTAAAAGTTTGGTTAGTGTTAGTGTGATGAAGAGTGGCAGTGCGGAAGCAAAAGAACAATCACACAAAAGGACACAGCGATATATCCTGGTTCGGACCTCCTTTCCACAGGAGTCCTACGTCCAGTCCCCAAGCAATCTCTTGGGATTTCACTACAAGGGTACAGTCCCCCTTATGGACTAACAACACCCTGGATACCCCACTAGGTCTTCTTCTCTTTTTGGGTAAGAAGGCAGCCCACTTCTTTTACAGGTGCAGAAGTAAACCTCCTGGTACAAACCCCAGTGTGGTTCTACACCCAGCACTCAGCTGGTCTTCCTTCTCTAAGAAGGGAACAACACCCTGGCACCCCCCAGGTCTTCCTTCACACACGAAGGGAACAACACACATAAATGTGTTCAGGAAACAGACGCCCCTAGATCAAGCTAATAGGACAGGTGCTTGATCTGAAGCAAAGACTGAGAGGATAAAAGATCTACAGAATGGGGAGTGATCTCTCTCAGTGCACAGGGCTCTCACAGATATACACTAACGCATAGAGAGCAAGAGCTAGAAAGAAGGAATGAAGCTTGGCTCTTCTTGGATGCTTGCAGAAAGCTTGAGAGAGATGTAAGCGTTGTTCTCTCTCCTTTTTCCGTGTTTTCTTTTGGAGCTTCAGTCTTCTATAAATATCTTCAACTTGAAAGATAGTCGTTGAAGTGTCCGTTGAAGTGGCTGTTGTCTCCAAGCTCAAGTGTTCGTTAGACTCTATGGTGCAGAGGAGCTTCTAGTTCAACGGTCCTTTGCTTTTCATGCACGTAAGGAGAAGATCTTCTGAAATATCCTTTGGCTTCTATTTTATCCAACGTTGTATTACCAGTGCTGTCAGAGATCTGCACACAATACAAGTTTAAACAATAGACAGCTAAGCTGTCTCTGGTTGTCAGTCAACGTTAGAAGATATGTTCATTAAAGTAGTAAAGCCATTTTGCTGTTCTAAAAATGTTCACAGGATAAGCATGATAGTGGAAGTCAGATATAGTCTGCATGCATGCAGTGATACGTACAATCTTCATTATGCACAGATGTCAGAAAGATATGTGCGAAGACTTTGACTATTCAACGCTGTTAAATATCAAGTCGTTATAAACATAGAATCGATGCAATCATGACTTATGAATCGTTATGCACTAACCTCCAAATCGTTGTGATCAAGACGATATAATCAAATCGTTATGAGTTACAAGGAAATCGTTGTAGAAGGCAAATCAATGTGAGGGCAAATCGTTGTGCTCACTTATCAAATCGTTATGAGCCTTAACGAATCGTTATGAAAGGTAAATCGTTACGAGAGCAAGACGATATGATCATTAAAGAAATCGTTGTGACCAAATCGTTGTTCTTACAAAGAAATCGATGCGAATGAAGAAATCGATGTGAACAAATCGTTCTGGTCTCTTCACAAATCTTTATGAGAGACTTAATGAATCGTTCTGAGAGCAAATCGTTATGGCTACAAAAGGAATCGTTCTGGCACTTGAAGTGAATCGATGTATATGAAATTAGACATCGACTTTATCATTTTAGTGCGCCATAAAATAATCATAAATATTCTTGAAATAATCTATCATAAATTTTGTTAGCACCAAAATATGTGGGTAATAAAAGAGTGGTTCAACAATCTCCCCCTTTTTGGTGATGACAAAATTTATGCGAATTTTCTGACAAAGATATCTCATAGACAAGAAAATACACAGAAAATTCACAGTGCATACTTACTCTCCCCCTTTTTGTCACTAACCAAAAAGGAAGGGTCTTACCATGCATATTCTCCCCCCCTTTTGAGAGAATTCTTACCATTGAGGGGTTCAACAATAATAGATGATGAGGAATTGATTACTGCTTCCCCTTTGTGTATGCTCCCCCTAATCATGAAGCCCCCTGAATGTGAGGCAAGCCAGATCTTGTTGGTCTTGACCTTTCATAAGTTGTTTGTCAAGTCTTCAGAATTATTGCCTGCATTGATCTAAGAATAACTTGCAAACATGTTAGTAGTATTGTAGTTTATTGAAGCTAAAATGAAAACAGAAATGTAAATTTAAAAACAGAAACTAAAAAACTAAAGGATGTTTATGAGCATCCTCTATCCATACCCATTCGGATGCCTTTTTGTTGTTTTACTCATCAGGAGCAGATTGGCATTTTCTTCTTTGAAGTTACCTGAGGAGTTGTTTACTGAAGATGTCTCCTTTTCTTCAGTGTTGGCCATGAACGCCAGGTTGGCTTTGTCTTCTTTCTCACTGCTTGAGCTTAACTCACTGTCCGAGTCACTGCTATTATCCCAAGCTGCTGCCATGGCTTTTCTTTTGAATTTCTTGTACAGCTTCTTGGATTTTTCTGGTTGACCAGTCTTCTTTAACGTAGGACAATCTGGTCTCAGATGTCCAGGTTTGTTGCATTCATAACATATAGGCTCAGTTTTCTTTGAGTCCCTTCCTTCTTGCTTCTTGTATTCTTTGTTTTTCTTGAAATATCTCCTTCCAGACTGTTACTTCTTCTTCTTGGCTAAGATGCGTTTCAGTCTCCTAGATAGGCTTCTTCTTCTTCACTGTCTTCACTGCTGGCTTCGTCTTTAGATTGTTCCTCGGAGTTGTCTTCTGCTGCCTTGAGGGCATTGGTGTGCTTCTTCCTACTAGATGTTCTCCTATCTCTCCATGTTTATCTCATGGGCCATGAGGGACCCAATGAGCTTTTCCAATAACATTGTCTTCAAGTCATTGGCCTCTTCTATACCGTTACCTTGGGAGTCCAAGAGGATGGTAGGGATCTAAGTATTTTTCTGACCATCTCCCATTGGGTAGGTCTTGCCGAGTCCAGCTAATCCGTTGATGATATCTGTAAAGCTACTGAACATTTGAGAGATTGTTTCTCCTGGCTCCATCTGAAATCTTTCGTATTGAGTCATAAGAATGTCAATTCTTGTTTCCTTTACCTTGTCTGTGCCTTCATAAGTGATCCTGAGCTTTTCCCATATTTTCATTGAGGATTTGCATGCTGAAACTCTGTTGAACTCCTTTTTACTTAGAGCACAGCATAAGATGCTCTTTGCTTTGCAATTCAAGGAGATCTTCTTTCTGTCAGCATCTGTCCATTGAGCTTTCTCATTTGTGACCAGGAGGTCACCTTCTTCTATTATGGACCAAATCTGATAGTCGTGGCCTTTCAGAAAATACTCCATTCTGGTTTTCCAATATGTGTAATCTTCTCCATCGAACAATGGTGGTGTCGGTTGACAGACTGACCTTCGTTGTGACTTTGGGCTGCCATGGATCTTTACTCTTTAGATCGTTGGATCCTTTCGTTGTCGAAGAGACTCGCTCTGATACCACTTGTTGGCCCTTTATGTACGGCCGCAAGGTAACCTAGAGGGGGGGGGGGGGGTGAATAGTTTTTCTGAAATCTGAAATCAAACGAACACTTAAAAGTTTGTTTAGTGTGATGAAGAGTGGTAGTGCGGAAGCAAAAGAACAATCACACAAAAGGACACAGCGATATATCCTGGTTCGGACCTCCTTTCCACCGGAGTCCAACGTCCAGTCCCCAAGCAATCTCTTGGGTTTTCACTACAAGGGTACAGTCCCCCTTATGGACTAACAACACCCTGGATACCCCACCAGGTCTTCTTCTCTTTCCGGGCAAGAAGGCAGCCACACTTCTTTTACAGGCGCAGAAGTAACCTCCTGGTACAAACCCCAGTGTGGTTCTACACCCAGCACTCAGCTAGTCTTCCTTCTCTAAGAAGGGAACAACACCCTGGCACCCCCCAGGTCTTCCTTCACACACGAAGGGAACAACACACAAAATGTGTTCAGGAAACAGACACCCCTAGATCAAGCTAATAGGATATTGCTTGATCTGAAGCAAAACTGAGAGGATAAAAGATCTATGGAATGGGGAGTGATCTCTCTCAGGCACAGGGCTCTCACAGATATACACTAACGCATAGAGAGCAAGAGCTAGAAAGAAGGAATGAAGCTTGGCTCTTCTTGGATGCTTGCAGAAAGCTTGAGAGAGATGTAAGCGTTGTTCTCTCTCCTTTTTCCGTGTTTTCTTTTGGAGCTTCAGTCTTCTATAAATATCTTCATCTTGAAAGATAGTCGTTGAAGTGTCCGTTGAAGTGGCTGTTGTCTCCAAGCTCAAGTGTTCGTTAGACTCTATGGTGCAGAGGAGCTTCTAGTTCAACGGTCCTTTGCTTTTCATGCACGTAAGGAGAAGATCTTCTGAAATATCCTTTGGCTTTTATTTTATCCAACGTTGTATTACCAGTGCTGTCAGAGATCTGCACACAATACAAGTTTAAACAATAGACAGCTAAGTTGTCTCTGGTTGTCAGTCAACGTTAGAAGATATGTTCATTAAAGTAGTAAAGCCATTTTGCTGTTCTAAAAAGATGTTCACAGGATAAGCATGATAGTGGAAGTCAGATATAGTCTGCATGCATGCAGTGATACGTACAATCTTCATTAATGCACAGATGTCAGAAAGATATGTGCGAAGACTTTGACTATTCAACACTGATAAATATCAAGTCATTATAAACATAGAATCGATGCAATCATGACTTATGAAATCGTTATGAACTAACCTCCAAATCATTGTGATCAAGACGATATAATCAAATCGTTATGAGTTACAAGGAAATCGTTGTAGAAGGCAAATCGATGTGAGGGCAAATCGTTGCACTCACTTATCAAATCGTTATGAGCTTTAACGAATCATTATGAAAGGTAAATCATTACGAGAGCAAGACGATGTGATCATTAAAGAAATCGTTGTGACCAAATCGTTGTTCTTACAAAGAAATCGATGCGAATGAAGAAATCGATGTGAACAAATCGTTTTGGTCTCTTCACAAATCGTTATGAGAGACTTAACGAATCGTTCTGAGAGCAAATCGTTATGGCTACAAAAGGAATCGTTCTGGCACTTGAAGTGAAATCGATGTATATGAAATTAGACATCGACTTTATCATTTTAGTGCGCCATAAAATAATCATAAATATTCATGAAATAATCTAATCATAAATTTTGTTAGCACCAAAAATGAGGGTAATAAAAGAGTGGTTCAACAGTTAGGATCGGATGGTGGATGGATTAGATCTAGAAGGGGGGTTGAATTGATCTAACACCAATAACGTGGAAGCTTAAGCAATTTAAAATTACTTCGAATCAGAGATCAATTCACCCAAACAATTATTGATCTGAAGTGTGATTAGTGTGTGTGAGCAAATCCATTAGTAGTGTGAACGAAATCCCTATTGATGCATCTAGCGAAATACAAAGTCAAACCACAATTCAAACCATTGCACAGAGGATTTTTAGGTGGTTCAAAAATCACCTCCAGTGACTCCTACGTCCACCCCTCACACAGTGAGGCCACACTACTCAAAACCTTGAGTACAACTCACACTGGAGCACGACGACTCTAAACACCCTTGAGCACGACGGCTCAACACACAACCTTGAGTTCAACGATTCACAAACTGAGCGCGACGGCTCAAACAACAACCGGAGCACGACGACTCCAAATTGAGCACGATGGCTCAAACCACACAGTGAGTGCGATGACTCACAAACCAGAGCTCGATGGCTCATAATACAAAAGCTAGATCAAACATAAAAGAGATCAGATCCTCTAGCAATGATCTGATTCAAGACAGTTTCGTACATAGAAATTTGTACAGAACTTCATGCAAAAATCTCATTGACGAATAAGGAAGAACAAACTCAGAAATAAGGCAAATAGATGTAGAAAGAGTATTCTTCAATGAAGAGGCCTTGCAGACGCTTCAATTGAGGAGCCTTGATGGAAATGGATGAGATTCTCCTCAATTGGTGATGCTCTGCTTTGATGGCATCTGAAATGCCAGAAATCCTTCTTCTCCTGAGCCTCTTCAGTTGGATCTGCTCCCTGCCTTGCACAGCAACCTTCTCTCCAGGGATTCCCTTGATTCCCTTGTCCTTCCTCTTGAAAGGATGGCTTACAGCTTCTGGAGATGGGTATAGAGAAATTCACATTTTTGAGTTTCAGCCGGAGTGTGTCGACCTGCCCTAATCTAGTGTCGACTGCTGTCCCAGTCAGGCAAACTGATCTGCTGGAAACTGGGTCTAGTGTCGACCTGCCCTGATCTAGTGTCGACCTGCTTTGATCTAGTGTCGACCTGACTTGATCTAGTGTCGACCTGC
>JACBKR010005127.1:0-20206 GCA_014218235.1 Colocasia esculenta
TTCATTTAATATAAGTAGGACATGTGAAGAACAATATATAGATCAGAAAGACAGTTCTACGCCAAAAGAAAGGAAACGTAGAATAGACCATTATACATTATTTTTCTAATTAATATTAAGATATAGAATATGTTCTTATGATGATGGTATTTTCCTTTAGATACAACTATGTTGTGGCTTTTCTCAATATTTTTAGTATATGGACAACTACATATATTTAATAGAAGATACACATGTGGGGTTGTTTTAATTATAGCTAGATAAAGAGAAGTGATTTGCCTACTTTTCATTGGTCAGTGAAAAAGGAGAATATAAGTACTAAAAAATACACAAGTGCCCTACATTCTTCTCATATGGAATATAAGAAACATGATATTTTAATACCTGCATCATGATTATGGACAGAGCATTTGAGTCAATTTGCAGACTAGCAGTTATAATACTCCGTTAATATGGCATGTGACTTCAATATCACCTGCTCCATATGTCTTCTCCCATCAAATGTTGACCAACATGGTTATATATATATATATATATGAAGTCTATGGTGCGGCGAGACCCTTGGTGCGGCGGGTTTGTTGGTGCGGCCCCGCCGCACCATAGCTGGGTGCCCCGAGGAAGCCCAAAAAAAAAAAAAAAAAAAAATGGGACGTGCCACCCCGCGCCGCCTCCGCGGGCGCCGCAAGCACGCGTAACAGGTGAGGGTGGCACGCCTTTTTTTTTGATTTTTTGGCGCCCTCGGATGGGCATCCGAGGGCGCCCAGCTATGGTGCGGCGGGGCCGCACCAACGGACCCCGCGCACCATAGGCTCACTCTCTATATATATATATATATATATATATCTATATATATATATATATATATAAGAAAATTATTGTGGGTATGGTGATACCAGACATCGATCGGTACTACTACATGTGCCGAGGGTTGCAACTATTTTGTTTGAACTGCTTAGCTGTATCATTTGAACTACCAACTCCCATAATACTCCCATATACATAGTTCAAATTCGATAGCCATGCAACATCGGTCGGTGTGGTCGTCATACTAGGCCAAGGGACTCATCTTCAGGAAACAATATAAATAGTAGAGCCTTACAGTACTAAAAATGGTGTGCCAGCACGAGGTCAATAGGGGCTAATGGGTTGCTGAGGGTATTAATTAGGTGCCCAACGAAAGGGAAAAGGTAAGAGACTCTTAGGTTAGGTTCAGCCACGAGGGGTATTAATTATCATAAACTAACATAATAAAATTGTATAATATTTGTAACTCATCTCGACTACTGAACGTGTTGAACGAATAAGAGACACACTAGTTTTCCTCTTGATATATATGTGGTGTTCCGAAATGTTGATGCTAAAGTTTTAAACATCACTTATATGATTTGCAGAAACAATATTTCCTCTACAAAAATAACCGCAATGGCGAACTCTTCAGCCTACACCTTGTTAAATGAAGCAAAGCCGCCACCTGGTTTGTTTGGTATGAACCTTTGGTATTGGTGCTTGTATCCTTTCTACATCTGGACGAAGGGGAAAAGTAAAACTCTTTCTAATGCTCAGCATCAACCCGGCCGGGACGATTTTAATAATCGAGGTAGCAATAAAAGTCCCTTCCTAATGCTTGCCATCAATAACCTCAGAACACTTCTTTAACTGGGGGAAGCCCTAATGCTCGCCATTAATAATCCAGGGAGAAAGTAAAAAATTGACAACACATTCAAAATTATCTCCTAAATAAATAAAAAAAGCAGCAACATCCTTACCTCTCTCAAGAAGACTTCCTAGAAAAGCAGCGACGCCTGTTTTCCTATTTGCCCACAGCACTTTGATGGGACAGCCAAGCCGCCAGACCCCATTGGAGTTCTTCGCAGATTTTTTTTTTTGCCAAAGCTAGATTCCTCCGTTCAGAGAGAACACGTTTTAGTGTTTTACTCTAATAGGAATACCAACATCGTGAGGGAGGTGGGCGATTGAAGGCTTCTGTGCGTAATAATTGGAATCAGTTACGGAATTTGTAAAAAAAAAGTTTATTTATTAATACATCAATAAAATAAAATTGGAAAGACACCCCTCAATATATTATAGCATGTTAAAATGGGAGGGAAGAAGTTAAAAGACCTATCTATGAACATTTAAAATAATTATTTATTTTAATAAAACTATAAAAACTATATTTGATACGATCATACAACTAGATGATGATGTGCTTCTTTTGAATATGGAAAAATGAATAATAATAATAATAAAGTCTTTAATTGGTTTTATGTTAATATGACCATGTGATGTATTTTATGAGAAAAATTTAGTGTCATCCCTTTATGTGTCACCCAATTGGGAAAAGAAATAAACTGATTTTTATTTGATGTAATTAGGCATAAATAGTCTATTAATTATGATTGTATACCGAGATGCGTTTCTAGAGTAAAACTTATCATTTTCTTAAAGTAAATAAAATATCAATTTGTTTAAGAGAATATGTACATAGGCTAGAGATCAGATCATTCTTTCCACCTTGAAATATTTTAAGAGTATGTTTGGTATTAGGATAGATTAGAGTAGAGTGATCAAGTCAAAATTCTAAAGCTTTGTAGTCAAGATTCGTCGTACCATCTGGATCGACCGTGTTGTATTCTTCATGGTATGATATGGTACCGTACCATACCGGTTGAGAATGAGCACTTCAACGGGATTTAATTTTAGAATATTTTCATTATTAATATAATTCTGGTACTATCTTTGATTGTGTGCACTTCAAGGGACGATATTCGGTTCTAAAAATAAAGTCAAATATGAAATTATCATAATTACTATAAAAATGTACTGATTCTAAGAATATAAAATATCAAAAATTATTAATACATAGATGTTGAGATTAAGTCGACATAATAATTTTTAGGACAATTTTTACTTGACAAAAAAATAATTTTAAAAAATAAAATTATAAATATTATAATTTGTATTATCTCTTAATTAACTTATGTTTGAAATTTCATCTCAATTAAACACTATTTGGACCCCTTAAATGCATACAAGATTTACCCCGGTACAACGAACCCTATGTGCACTTTAACGAGGCGATAGCTGGTTCTGAAAATAAATTCAAATTTGATATCATCATAATTACCATAAAAATATAATAATTCTAGAAATATAAATATCAGAAATTATTGATACATAGATGTTGAGATTAAGTCGACCTAATAATTTTTGGGATAATTTTTACTTCACAAAAAAATTATTTAAAAATTAAACTAAAATTACAATAATTTATATCATCTCTTAATTAATCTATGTTTAAATTTTATTTCAATTAGACATCATTTAAAACTCTTAGATGTTGAGATTAAGTCGATCTAATAATTTTTGAATAATTTTACTTGATAAAAAATAATTAAAAATTTTAAACTAAAATATTATAATTTGTATCATCTCTTAATTATCTTTGTTTGACATTTCATCTCAATTAAACACTATTTAATTAAATATACCGTATGTGAGAGGAGAAGTTCAAAATAAAAAAATAGAGCTGCCACGAACCGGATCGTATTGGTTCGTGATATACCGCGGCGTGCCGTTGCGGCATGCCCATTTCATTATCATTTGTTGCTTGCTTAAGTCTATTACTTAATTTTAAATAATCTCCAACTAATTTGAAAAAAAAATCTAAAATACGTCTCTCTAAATAATCTTTTGTTAATAATATACCAAACAAACTTAGGGAGTCATGGCCAACAAACAGAAGTTAAGAAAAAAAATTATTTAGGATAAGTTTTTTCACATTACAATTCTAGAGACTCTGCGTAGAACAAAATTTAGAATGTAAATACTAAACTTGAGAAGTCTGCATCAAACAGGAAACTTTTTTCTTTGAAAAGTATTCTCACGTGGAGAGTTAATTAAATAATTGCGGAAGAGTCCAGCTGCAAACTTGCACCTTGATAAAAGAAGCGGAAGAAGGGGGGAACGGTTATTTGGATATTGCCTACTGTTATGTTAAACAGTAGTTATATTTTTCAGTATTACCTACGATTTTTATAAAATAAAAATTATTAATATATTTTATTCTTCTAAACTGTAGGTAAATTAAAATAATACCAACAACATACACAATCGTAGGTAAGAGTGGTAGGTATAGCCACTTTTCTTGATTGCATCCGTTCAAGTTCATTTCATTAATTAGTGTGTTTCACTTTGATGGAGTTTTAGATTAGAGATCTGATTAAAATGTTGGTTGTAGAGTGCCATCCATTTATATTCAGATTACTCATGTCAAAGTTTGGTTTAGGTTATTTTATGTTCAGATTTAGATTTATTTCAGGTTACATGGTTTAAAGGCCGATTTTATATTTAGTTTCTCAATCAGATGCATATATAATGTTAGATCATTAGTTTGTCACCTTGAGGTCTTGTACTTTCACTTTAGTTTTAGATTCTTATTTTTCTGATTAAAGTATGGTTTTTACATTAGTATAATCTTATTCTCGAAACCCTTAGTGTCATCCTTTTTTGTTCTTTTATTTCAATCTCTCTCACGTTGAAATTAAAATTTGCTTGAGACTTAAAGAGTATTTGCTTGAACCAAAGTTTTCAAATCAACATTGAACTAACCTTCCCGTGGATTTGACCCGATCATGTCATTACTCTATTTATGCTCATTCATTTTAATTAGTGGAGCTCAGAGTTAAAATTGGGTAGGTGTAATGCTAAACAACACATAACCTAATCTACCAATAAATAATATGAACCATCATACCATTCAAAGTTTGATAAATTTCAAGCTTATACTTTGAGCATAATATATATTCACTTGATACCTTGTAAACATTATTTTGTTGCTTCATTTTTATGTCTCTTTGTTTGGCAATAGTTTCAAATTCATCATATAATAAAAGTAGTGGAAGATAAGAATTGATGAGCCACTTGTCTTTTTACCTAGCATCTTTGTAGAGATAAGCTGAGGTTTAAAATTTGGTACCAAACGGAAAGATTTTAGGCACTTGTACTCTTGAAGCTAACATATAATGTCATTCATTTCAAAGATATGTTTTTGAATTTGTAATCTTCCCCAAGAAGTAAGTGGTAAAATCCATATCTCAAAAATAAATGTTGGATATGGAAGGATATAATACCAAGATTTGTTTGAAAATAGATTCTTTAACATGTGGGACATGTGTCCACATGAGATATCTCTTCAGTTACTGTTGACTTCTATTAGTATGAGATTTCTTGAAATTGCCCTTTAGATTTTTTTAAGGATCTATAATAAGAAACTTCATTAATGCTAATAAAAGAAGTTGTCAAATTTCGTTATCAACATGGAGTAAAAAAAATATCAATCTATTTTGTCCAGAACTGTAAATTGAATTACCACATCAATATACAACTTCAACACTTTGGGTATTATCTAAAAGCTTTGATATGGCATTCCATCTACAACACTTCAACTCATCCTCACTGTGATAATGAATTGACAGCAATCATATTCACATTTTAGAATTATTGTATGTTCAAATAAATTAATAAAGCATGTTGACAAATTAATATGTAATGATCTAAGCTTCATATCATTTTTAGCAATTTTTCTTGTGGACTAGCTCTGTCAACAGAAACATGCATGCTAAGAAATTAAGCTATAATATCCACTAATGCTATAAGAACTACTTAAGTTTATATGCATTGTAATGAAAAAAACACCTCTTAAGTTGTTGAAGTGCAACATGATGATAGTGATAACAGAAATGTGAAAAGTAAATTCTCATGTATACTAGTTGTTCAAAGTAAAGAATCTATTCTTTAATGATATATTATATTTTTTACCATTTTAAATTGATAAAATTCTAAGTTATTCGAAAAAATTATAGTCACAAATATTGTTCCTAATGCATGTAATGACCTTTGTGATAACAATACACTATGGGCTTAATTTTTTGAGGATAATATAGACACAAAAAGAATTTTCTAGATAACAACTCAAATCTATACTAAGAAAAATTAGTTTGTATTAAAATTAAGTTAGTTTATACAAGCATATCACTTTTACCAATAAGAATTTTCTAAAACGATCGTAACGAATAACATTACATGTGTCTTCTATGGCATGTGCAAAGGTAGATGACTACTAGATAAGAATAGGCTTATGTAAGAATATCTTTTGAAACTCGCCAGTGGCTACCAATTGTTATGTGATACTTGTTTCTCGAAATCAACATTTCTATATAGCTTGCAATTTTAAGTCAGTGTCCTTTGTGATGACATGTCAACATAAGAAAGATATTTTTTTCGCCCTGTCTATCCATAATGCGTGTCACCTCAAAATAGGTGAAAAGTATTTCTAATAGACAGATGTCACTAAGGAGAATCTAGGTATCCAAAGTGAACGCGGATAATAATCTATCTCCACATGTGTGTGTCTAAATGCAAGTGGAGAATGTTATTAATCAAGATATATTAACAAACACAAAAGTGATTTCTTAATTTTAGTTACAACATTCAACAAGTTTTGCATGGTTAGTACAATTACATATTTTCTTTTATTATTTCTTCAAGGTGCCCAGTTCCTAAAGAGGCAGCCTTCTACTTGATAAGAAAAATCTTGTTTTGTAATTAAGTTTATGCATAGCTCTTGTCTCCTAATTAAAATGGGTTAGTTCCATATTTTGAAATGGGAAAGGGTATAGCAACAATCTTTATTATCTGTTTTAAACAGCTTGTTTACTATACATTATCATCATAACATAATGTCATGCCCATTCATGGAATTTCCACCCAATTTCCAAACTGAACCCTACTTTTTTTGCCACTTGGACTAACTTTGGCTATCCCTTTGCCTTATAAATAGAGGGATCCTGTCCAAGCTTTCCAATTCAGAGCCTCTCACAAGACGAGACTGGTTGGGTTCAGGAGGCCCTCCCCGACGTAACAATTCGTCTTTGACAGTATATATATGTATAAGGAGCCATAGCATGCTATTCCTGTGTTTTCTTTTTCTTTTTTTCTTTTTTTTCAAAAGAAGCTATAAGCTTTCTATGCTTCCTCTGTGGTTTCTTTCACATTCGCCAGTTGTTCCGTCTGATACGTACCTTCTATTTTTTCCTCTGTACTCCTTAGTGGTTTTTCTCTCCCCAGAGAGATGCTCATTTTTTTTTCCCCCGTCTAAAAACCCTTTTATTCTCCTCTTTGATGTTCTTATAACTCACCATCCTGACCCGGCAGGTTGTTGTCTCTTTCTTTTCGGCAGATAGTAGTAAAGTCATTATTTTGTGTGCATGCATGATATCCATAGCTCGTCTCGTGAGTCAGTCTTAATTAGTTGGATGTTCTTTTGCTTAACTTAAGTATAATGATGTGATGATGGCCAGCTCGGTTGATCTGCTGTGCTCTCGTTGCATGTTCATTCACCTCATGTCAGCTTCATCAGTACTTATTTTCATAATATATACGACACCATATATATATATATATATATATATATAATATATATATAATATGTGTGGTGTGTGTGTGTGTAGATGGTGTATATATCAGTTCGTATAACATGACGGCAACTAAGTTAATGTCTATGCGAACTGATGCCAGCTGTAGGTCCTAGAACAGCAGAACGGGGTGCATGAGGAGGGCCGTCTGCTGCCGCCGGCGTACGTCCTCTGCCTCATGCGCAGGTCCTCCCCGACAATGCACTGGTGGTGAGGACGCGCAGGAGGCAATGCAGCAGCATGTAGGGAGCTCATAGCATATCTAACATCCTATGCGAAGCGTGCGCGTCAAAGCGAGACACAGTCACTTCCGAGGACTTCCTGAGCGCTTTCGGCCGTCTGGGGTTCGGTCAGTATGTGGAGTGCCTCTCTTTGTACTTGGACAACTACCGTGAGGGCGATGCCCGCCCACGTCTCCCGCGCGGCCATCTGATGCACCCGGTCCCCCGTGCGGCGGCCGCTGCCCCTCCTGCTCCGGTCGTCCCTCCTGCACCAGACCCCGACGGGGGAGCGGCTGCAGCTGAAGGAGGGACGCAGGCGGTGCCACCCCAAGGCCGGCCGTAGACGTCTGCGCCCCTCCCCTCGATCCTTCGCCATTTCCATGTATCATCAATGTTGTGATCGGACTCTTCTCGTTGGGGCTGGTGGGGGTTGGGGGGTGAAGACTGTCCTGTCTGAGGGGGTTGTGGTCAGATGAGATAAATAAAGTTTGAACTAGAGTGTGTTTTGGATGACCTGGTATTATCACTGTGTGCGTTTTTTGAGTTATCATATAACATGCTCATCAGCTGGTTCTTTCATCTGAATAATTAATCTATAAAGCCCATATGTTGATTGTCATTTATTCATTTATTAGCTCAGGGTTCGTGGCTAACTTGCACTACTGGAGATAGTTTTTATCTCTTAGTCTCTTTTAATCGAGTTTAATTTAAAAGAATAATGTTTTCCTGACAAAGTAAATTAATGCTCTTCCAAGTGGATGCATGGCCGGTTCACAATGGAAACGATCGCATTGAACTCCCTTAATTTCCTACCGTTCGGTTTACCATCGCGTTTCATTGGGAAGTGCGCTTCTGGAATATTCATGTAAACATGGCCTGCAACCCCTGTTTTGTCATAGTGCATCTACTTATCATGTATGTCTCTCATATCATCTATTTAATTCAATTATAATCGAGTTAAAAGGGTAAAAAATATAATTTATCTTCAATAATTTTTATTTATTTTTTAATCTCTCTCATCCACCTCTTTCTCACACGGTCACATCCCCACTGCTCTCTCTATCTCTTTTTCCCTCTCTCTGCATTACCTCAGTTTTCTTCTGATAATTACATGATTAGATG
The DNA here is from genome assembly GCA_014218235.1 of Colocasia esculenta. NCBI lineage: Eukaryota > Viridiplantae > Streptophyta > Magnoliopsida > Alismatales > Araceae > Colocasia > Colocasia esculenta. The sequence goes on from JACBKR010005127.1 coordinate 8,819, forward strand.
TCACGGGATATCATAACAAGTTAATTCCCTCATGCATGGATGAAGCAATTAGGGGTATCATCCATGGGTGAAGTTTTGTTCCATTTGAGTTAAAAGGGTGAAAAGTCTAACTTGCTATCTATAACTCTTAAAAAATTTATTGTTTTAATCTCTCTCATCCATCCCCCCCTCTCTCTCTCTCTCCCACTGCTCTCTGCTCTCATCTCTCTCTCTCTCCCTCTCTCTGCGTTCTCTCTCTAAATCAACCACAGTTTTCTCTTCTGCTAATTACATAATTAGATGTCACGGGTCATAATAACATTGTTGCTCATGCATGGATGAAGCAATTAGGGGTATCAATGGGCTGACCCTTAGAGGACCGGTCCAACTTTGTGGCAGCTTGGCTCGGGCCTGGCCTACGGCCAGATATGGCCCAGTCGCCTCTTTCTTCTTGGGTCTGCTTTTGTTTTGGCCTGTAACTTAAATAGACAACAACGTCGTTAAATAATAAAAATTATGAGTCTCAAAGAACAAAAATATATGAGTTAAATTTTCAAAAAATATCAAGAGTAACAATAATAATTTCCCTAGTGTGGTCATTCTTGCCTATCTGTTCGTCAACATTTCTGGAGGCGTTTTGTTTTCCATATCTGCAAAAGTTTGTGAATCGTTAACCTTTAATCTCCATTTTTGATTTGGGTACTTTGTCAGTTTTGCTCTTTCCCGTTTCCCACGTTCCCGTTGTCATCCCCTGCTCGTCCGCCCTCAGCCCTCTTCCCCCAGTCCCCCGTCCCTTGCTCACCTCGTCTGCCCTCGCCCCCAAGTCCCCCGTCCCCTGCTCACCTCGTCCGCCCTCATCCCCCAGTCCCCCATCCCCTGCTCACCTCATCCGACCCTCAGCCCTCCGCCTATCCGACGTCCCCTCTTCACTCCGACCGAGTGGGGAAAGTGGAACTCCCATCTCCCCAATCTTCTTCCTTGCCTCCAGCTCCTTTACCATCTGTGTGAAGAATGGAGCGTGAAAAAGCAGTCTATGCACGTCGAACCCACCAGAAAAGGAAGACGAATGAGGAAACGTCATCCACTGTACTGCCATCCACCTCACCGTCATCTTCATGTCCATCGAAAGGTATGTATTGTGGAGAAATGCTATGAATAATTTTTGCAACAATATTGTATATTATGTGCTTGATGAATGGACGAATGGTATGTTCATTTGAACATTCCTCACGATCGTCGGTAGTTTTTATGTTTAGGGTCTCCTCTTTAAATGGGCACTTGAGATGCATTACTGTTGTGTTTGTTTACACTATCCTAACAGTTGTGTCCACCATTTGAAAATTTATGTGCAGTATGTCTAAATTTGTGTGCATTGTTACAGCACGCACGCATCATCTGAGCATTTGTGTTTAGCATGTCGACATTTGTGTGTAGTAAGTCACTATTTGTGTGCACTATTGTGTGGGCATTCTGTTAATGTGTGTGTATTTAGTACTTATTTTGATGGATTGACCTGTCATTCGTAGCACTGTGAGAGCATTGTGTGTATTATCCAAGTATTTATGTGCACTGTTAGTGCATTTGTGCACACTGTGAGTGCATTTGTGTGCACTGTCAAGGCATTTGTGTGCACTGTCGAGGCATTTGTGTGCACTGTCAGGACATTTGTGTGCACTATCAGAGCATTTGTGTGCACTGTCAGGGTATTTGTGTGCATTATTAGTGCATTTGTGTGCACAGTCAGGGCATTTGTGTGCACTCTTAATGCATTTGTGTGCACTGTGAGAGCATTTGTGTGCACTGTCAGGGCATTTGTGTGCACTGTAAGGCCATTTGTGTGCACTATTAGTGCATTTGTGTGCACTGTCAGGGCATTTGTGTGCACTGTCAGGACATTTGTTTGCACTATTAGTGCATTTGTGTGCACTGTGAGAGCATTTGTGTGCACTATTGTGTGGGCATTCTATTAATGTGTGTGTATTTAGTACTTATTTTGATGGATTGACCTGGCATTTGTAAGCACTGTGAGAGCATTTGTGTGCATTATCCAAGCATTTATGTGCACTGTTAGTGCATTTGTGCGCACTGTGAGTACATTTGTGTGCATTGTTAGTGCATTTGTTTGCACTGTGAGAGTATTTGTGTGCATTATCCAAGCATTTGTGTGCACTGTCAGGGCATTTGTGTGCACTATTAGTGTAATTGTGTGCACTGTCAGGACATTTGTGTGCACTGTCAGGGTATTTGTGTGCACTATTACTGCATTTGTGTGCACTGTGAGAGCATTTGTATGCACTGTTAGTGCAGTTGTGTTCACTATGTGAGAGCATTTGTGTGCATTATCCTAACATTTAAATGCACTATTAGTGCATTTGTGTGCATTGTCATCTGAATATTAGACACTACTATGTTGGCATTTGTGTGCAATTTCCAACATTTGTGTGCTCATTCTGTCGGTATTTGTGTATTTCGTACTATTTGTTTGGATTGACCAGGCATTGTGTGTACTGTCAGAGCACTTTGGACTATTTTTTGTGTGGAACATGTTGAATTTTGTATGTTCATGTTGCACTTTGTTTAAATTCATTTTTTTATTGGAATGCAGTTAAACGTACTTCATTTCACTTCCGTTCATCAATGGACGTTTATCTAAAAGATCGGAAGGAGGTATGTTTGAGAGACTGCCACAGAACAATAATGAGGACTACCCCCTTCAATCCTCTTGCTGAGAGTGAGACGTTAACATGTTTTTCCCCCCCTTGTTGTTGGAGGAGATTTTGTCTACGCATTGTGGGGCAATACTTTTAAAATTGGCAATAAGGAGATAATGTTTACAGCGGAAGAAGTGGCATTGATTTTGGGTCTACCATGTGGAGGGGTTCCATGCAAGACTTCAGGAACAATAAAGAAGTCAAAATTAAATGATCGTTTTGGTGAGAAAGTTGTTTTTGACAGGAAAAGGCAAGGGACTGTCTGAAGCAATCTACAGTTCAGATGAACCTGAGGATGTTGCCAACGTCGTACGCTTGTGGATAGTTATGTTGTTTTCCACATTTCTCTGCCCACGATCAGCGCATTCATGTCCCCAACATTTGTTATGTTATTTGGATGATTTGGGGGATGTTGGGAAATACAATTAGGCAGCGGCTGTGCATGAGTTGACAATGCACAATTTTGATTGATTAGTTGCTTGCGTCAGGAACCATCGAAGTGGGACAATGGTCCCCGCTAGGGGACGATCATCCAGTGATTCCCAACAATATTTCTTTCTATTTGGGTGTGCTCCTGTACTTGTTGTAAGTATATCTATAGTCTTTGTTAAATTCTCTTCCTTCGTTAATTGAAATAAAATTTGCAGTAACTTGGACATTCCTTGTTGTCAGGTATGGTTTCTCGAGCATACTCGGTCCGCCAACCGATCCGCCCAAAAGCCTTTCCACGTTTTTTCCGTTGGGCGTCCTTTGGTGATAGAAAATTGAATTTCTCTATTGCACAATTACGTGGCCAATAGGTGAGGAATTGTTCTGACACTTTCTTCATAGCATCTGTATACTCTTTCTGAGTATTTGTGTACACTATCTGAATTGTAGATTATCGAGATTTCCATATGCTTCCGGCTGAGAGTGCCATCATTTATGGAGTACGTCAACCAGATGCTCAGCCGGAAGTAGACAATTTGCGATCATGTCATGTTGAAAGAAATCGAGGGAAGGATGATTAAGCAAGATGAGAGGTTGGGGCTGCTACATGAAAACATGAAATTACACAGGTGCAAATTGAAGAATGAAGATGTCAATTCATGGAAGGCCTTCACCGTCAGCAGGTCCTTCTCCACTGGCACCAGTCCAAACTCCACTGCCAGTAGCATCTTCTCCACTGCCTCCATTTCAATCTCCATTACCTCGACCACTACAAGAAAAAGTGCTAATAGAGACCGATATAGAGACCGAAATATTTCGGTCCCTATTCGGTCCCTAAATAGTGACCGAATTGTCACTGAAATTAATCGGTCGCTAAATAAAAGATTTAGAGACCGATTCAAAATCGGTCCCTATTCAGTTCCTATTTAGGGACTGAATAGGGACTGAAATAAATCATCCCAAATATAGTGACCGAAATATTTCGGTCACTATTCGGTCCCTAAATAGTGACTGAATAGAGATCGAAATATTTCGGTCTCTATATTTGGGACCGATTTATTTCAGTCCCTAAATAGTGACTAAATAGGGACTGAAATATTTCAATCTCTATATGTTGAGACTGATTAAATTCAGTCACAATTCGGTCTCTAAATAGTGACCGAATAGTGACTGAAATAAATCAGTCTCTATTTTACAGACCGAATGATGACTGATTTTATTTCAGTCACAAATTCTCAATGATGTGAGAAAGTTTTGTGACCGATTTTGTGACATCTCAATTAATACCAAGTATGAAGCCCCTAGCATATTTGCAGCAGAAAATCATTTAAAGATTTATATTGTTTCATGTCGGTACAATTTTTGCACATATGTACACTAATAAGGTGTCACTGGATTTTGGTAATGAAATTTAGTTTGAAATTATCATAATTATCAGAAAAATATGTTGATACCAAAAATGTGGATATTGAGAATTTTTTATGCACGTTTAATGAGGTAAATATGATTTATCTACTTTTAGGACAATTTATACTTGATAATATTTTTTTAGGAAAATTTTAAATAATAATTACCATAAACTTACCACATTGTAATTAGACAGTGGTTGAAATTTTATTTTATTGGATGTCATTTACATATTAAATTAAGTTTCCAAAGAGACCTAAATGAATAGTAATTTAATTGCGTAACTTGTTTACGTAAGATTTAACATGTATCTAAATGTGAACATGTGTAGGTATATGTGTAAAAGTGTATATATTTATTAGTATAAATAAATAAATATATATATATATATGTGTGTGTGTATTAAAAGAAAATATAAATAATGTCAAAGAAATGGATAAACTTCCTGCATGCATATATATACGTGAAGTGTACGTGCTTGTTAATTAGTGTCACATGGGAGTGTGTGAGGTCTTAGAAGAAAGTGGAGGTAATGATGAGTATAGATAGCTACGTGGGAGAGTGTGAAGTACTTATATGCATGTGCAAGCATATATATATATACATATATAAGAGTATATAGAAAGGGTTGGCGGTGGAAGCATTGGGAGAGGAAGAAACGTCAGGAAGGGAGGAGTTTTCGCAAAAAGAAAAAGAGCTAACTTGGTTTTCTGGAAATAAAGATGAAGGAATAAGGTGTAAGGTAGGTACCTTCACATTACCTTAAGATAATAATTTTTTTTCTTGATCTTTAATCAAGTTTATAAGTCAAGAACTTCAGTTAATATAAATAAAAAACAAATGTTCCATTTGAAGTTTCATTTTTAAGGCTACTATATGATTTCTGGAATTGTGTGATCATCATGTAGGATTTCTGTATCTCCTTTCTTTCTTGTCTCCATCTTTGGTTAGGATCTTGAATATGAGTATCTATCATATTTACCCCTTGATTTACGTGTCATAAAGATTATTAGGTATACTTTTTGGTCTCTTGTGTACGTGTTTTAGCTAATACTCATGTCTTAGGCAAGTGTTCTTGTGAAGGATTCTTATTCTTCTTCTTTTCTTCTGACTGTGTTTTGGAAACAGTGGTAGTGTCAACACTATCTGTCCAGTAGTGTCAACACTATCTGTCCAGTAGTGTGTTGACCTATCTATCTAGTAGTGTCAACACTATCTATCCAATAGTGTCAACACTATCTATGCAGTAGTGATGACCTATCCGTTCAGTAGTGTCAACACTATCTATCCAGTAGTGTCACCATTATCTATCCAGTAGTGTTGACCAATTTATCCCTTATAGTGTCGACCTATCCCTTCATAGTATCGACCTATACCTTGTAGAGAGTTGACACTATCCTTCAGAGTGTCAACACTCTCTTCTATTCAGGTTGACACACTCTGTTTTCAAATCAACTTAACTCCTGTCTCCAGTGACTTAGGTCGACACACCCATATTCTAGGTCGACACACCCTGCTAATTAGAATTCTTTCTTGACTTTTCTTATTTCTGATTTTACCCTTTACTTGACAATACATGTCTAACATCGATCACAGTGACATATTTGCTACACATGGTTCAAGATGTTCCATTTTTTGGCAATAAGAACCGACGAAGCGGCCTAGCTCTCCACTTGTGGTAGGAAGTTTTCCTTCTATGCACACTGCGATGTCATCATTTTTCATGCAGTTTGATTATCTATCCAATGTAGATGCACCTCTACTTCCCATCTCCAAAATTTTATCTTCGATGTTGTCAGACGTTGGTAATATCATGATACCAAATCAATATTATTGGCACATGCACTTGCATGTGGCATATTTTTTATTTACTTTTAAACATGTACGTTTATATTTCAATAATAATTAAAATACTATAGAAATAAAAATTAACTATATTATTATGTAATTTAAACGTAAAATATACTGATCAATATATATTCATTCATCTAAAAGATATTATAAAAAATTGATATTATTTATTGATATTTTAAAATATATACTTAAATTTGATATTGTATTTTATCTAACCTAGGTCAACAACTATTATAAATACTTAATACATGCATGCACAACACCCTCTTCGTAGTATATTTAAATGTAACATTTATACTAACAAACATATATAAATATATTCTAATATATTTAATAATTATTTTATGTATGTTATAGATATATTCAAGAATGGTATATGTTACGGGGATTTCCAGGCAAGTCGGCTAAACCCGAGGATGACCGACCACATCTGAAGACCGACCGACAATCTACAGGATCCAACGGATCGGCTCTGAGAATGAGAACGACGAAGCGACCGAACCGAAGTATTCCCATTAGGTAATAGTATATATTATTTAGTCGTATATATCTAATAATATTTAAATATATATAATATCTAATTACATAATTAATTATTAGTTAATTAATCATTATATATATATCTAAAACAATAAAATAAAAAGCTCTTTTTTTTCTTCCAGAATATGGAGAAAAATATGGACATTTCTCAAAATTTTAAATAATTAATCAGAGTTCTCAGGTCCACACACACAACGAACTCACACTTTAATCGTCTGTGTTTTTATCTATCGAATTAGGGCTGTAAATGGAACCCAAAATTCTAATTTTCCGACCCTATACCGATAAAATTAATGAGTTCGGAATTAAAAGATGATATTGATTTCTTATTGGAATCGGTATCGGGTTTTCTGATAATATATCGGTATCGGATTGGATCTGCTTATTTTTGAACCAATTTCTAATTAATTAAAAATTAATGAAAATATAAAAAATCTACGTTAACCCTTCCTAGTTCCTTCCCACTAGAAGTGTTCTTCGATTCAAACTGAAAAATCAAATCGAATCGATCAATTTAATTTGGTTTGGTTCGATTTGAAAGTGAAAAAAAATTGGTTCGGTTTCAAACCAAACCTCCCTTTCCTTCCGTGAAAACCCCAACCCGCGAAACCCCCCGCCCAGCCCGCGAAACCCCCCATGCCCAGCCTCTCTCTCCCCTCCTCCCCGAAGCCCCGCCCCAGCCCCTCTCTCCGCGGGCGATCTGGTTCGACGCCCTCGCCGCCGCGAGCGATCTGGTCCGACGCCACCGCTGCTGCAACTGCCGCCGGCGATCTGCTCCGACGCTGCCACTGTCGGCCGCCACAAGCATTAAACTTTTGGAGTTTGGGGTGGGGGGGGGGGGGGCGGTGAGCAAAGAAGAAGGGAACAGAGACCCACTGGTGTGGAGACCGAAGACGGGCAGCGAGCATGTGAGCGACCACCGGCGGGCTTCCCTCTCTTCTTCTCTCCACCTTCCCCCACATTCCCTCCCCCTCGATCTTCGGAAACCCTGGGGAGCTCGGCTTTGCGGGATTCCTCCATTCGGATCTGCGGGAGCTCGATCGCCAACTCCTCCCATTCGGCAGCAGCGGCGTCGTCGCTCCCTCTCCGGCGGAGATGTCGACCTCCAGCATGAGGTCCTCGCAGAGGTCAAGCATCTCCCCATTCCGATCCCGGAAGGCGTCCTTGGTCACTGCCGCCCCTTCCGCGCCCGGGAAACCCGCGGGCCGGCCGACCACCCCCTCCTCGTCATCTCTGTCCTCCTCCGCCCGGCCGACCACGCCGTCTTCGTTGTCGGGCCGTCCGACCACGCCGCTGTCGGTCAGTCGGCAGCCGAACCGGAAGGCCCTCTCCCATGTCCCCTACCACGCTGTCCACCTCGGACCGCTCCGAGTTCAGCAAGTCCAAGGAGAATGTCAACGTGACTGTGAGATTCCGCCCCCTGAGGTGCCATTTCTCGATCGTTGCCTGTTTAGATGGGGCTGGCTGTTACTTTTCTTGTTCTGTTCCTAATTTGCTTGTCTCAGTACTATGACCTTTGTGGATCGAAGTGTGAGAGAGATCAATAAGGGTGATGAGATCGCGTGGTATGCTGATGGCGATTACACCGTCCGGAACGAGTACAACGCGTCCATTGCCTACAGTTTCAGTTTGTATGGATGGCATGCTTTCCATATTGTTGAGGTCCCTCTATGGCATGGTCCAGTGGACAAGGCTGAAATGTTAACGAAATTGCAGTGCTCAAGTTAATCCCTGCCTTGCACCATGTGTTGTATAGTTGCTGGTGCATTATTCACTCATTACGAATTGACTTAATAGTACCATTAGAAGAGCCGGATGCAATTTCTTGGGTATGAACCGGTGTTATTTCTTGGATATGCTATTTTGGCTAAATGATTGACACTGGAAGAATATGCGTTTGGTGTCAGCTGAAATATAGACAGCTTATGAACCGCGATGATTCTTGTGGGAGTGAGATACAAAAGGAATCACCGTGGGAGGGAATATTACAATGTAATGGGAGTTGCTAGAAAAATTTATTTCATTTCTAACCTTGATTTTCTTTTCAGGATGTCTCAAATGTTCTGCTATTATGATGGTGTAATGACAGAGAGATGGGGAAATGGAATGGACAGCTCACAGCTGTTAAGAGAAAAGAAGTGTCTATGGAAGAGAGAGAGAGAAGTGTACATAAATGGGGAAGAATGGTTAGATAAATAGGGATGGAAATTGGAATTACTCCCTTTATCTGTTTCTCAAGGATAATGGTTCTCAATGTAAGGAGGGGGAGAGATAGGAGTTAAATATGCTCATCATATTGTATGGTTAATTATAAGCTTAATGGCAATAAACAGAGTAAGTATATCTAATTGTATATATCATAGAATACATCCAACGGTTGTTATTACGTGTTGACAGATGTAAGATACTTGGAATATTCTATTAGGGATTTTTTTGCTTGTAGACTCCCTACAACAAATATTGCAAATCTGCCAGCCTTCCTAAAATATTGTTAAAAATATCACTGTAAAATTCAAAGTTGTTGAAAAAATGCTGTCAACATTATGCGGCATTACTATGCATCCAACTTACAAGGTAATGACTGGATTGCCCTTGGTAAAACAATGAGTGCTAAGTTGCCCACCCCTTTAAAAGAGATCAGTAAATGTCTTTTCATAAAAAAGAAGTTCAATTAATTGGAGTGATAGGATTTGAAAGGAATACTCTCTTTTTCTTTAACATAACTTAACCAGAGTCGCATTTTTACAACATTTGAGATTTAATAGTGATATTTTTTGCAATATTTTAGCCTAGGTTATCAAAGGCCACTGAGGCGATTGCCTAGGCCATGAGGTGAGGTGGCCTTCGGTCGCCTCGCTTGGGCCCATTTCGCCTCGGCCATCCCATGCCTCAATCTCCACCTTTTTTGTCCCTGTCCTGCCTGTAGGGCTGTAAATGGATCCGGATAATATCTGGATCCGATTCGAATTCGTATCTGATTATCCGGATATATTTGTTTAACAAATATCCGGCGGAGCGGATTTCAGATACAGATATTATCCGAATAATAAACGGAGCGGATACGAAACAGGTGATCCGCTCCGTTTAAGATCCGCTCCGAATGAAATTATTTTTTACCATTAATCTTAAATCTAATGATCCATATATAATTATAAATATATAATATATCTAATGTTAATCTTTTGTTTAGAGAGTATTTTGTTATATTTATATTTTTTAAAAATTTTAACATAATTTTTTAAATTTTTAGATCACTTAATATATTTTATTAAGCTTATATTTCCGAAGCGGATAATATCCGTATTCGCTCCGAATACGAAAATTATCCGATTAAATTATCTGCTCCGTATTCGAATTATATTCGGAGCGGATATGAACTATCCGATTAACTATTCGGATCGGAACCGGAAAGTCCATATCCGCTCTGTATTCGCTCCGTTTACAGCCCTACCTGCCTGCACATTGGCCCTCAAAGAGGTCAATTCACTTTCTATTATCATTTAATGTATTCGTATACATGAGTATGGATTTGTTTACGTGCAATTTAGTTTCTTAATTTTTACATATAGGAACGAATGGATTTTACAAGTTATACAATATTTTGGCACATAGGAATGAATAGTTTATGAAATACATTTGTTTTATGCATCCATTTAGGTGATATTTATGTGTGTATATATATACATATTTCTGAATTATATATTATTTAATAATATTCACCTCAGTCACCTAGGCATTTGAGGCTGTTGGTGGTCACTTGATTGCCTTGGCCACTTCTTGCCTTTGACTGTGTAGATTTTAGCAAGGATGCCTTCTTCATTGTGATGTAACATTGCCTCCATTTTGTGTTTCATTTTTCATGATTTTCAGATGGAGTCTTTGGGCCAGCAACAACCACACGACATGTTTATGATGTTGCTGCGCAACATGTTGTAAGTGGTGCAATGCAAGGAATTAATGGCAAGTGCCTTGTATCCCTGAGGTTTGCTTTTTCTTTGTTAAGATCATGTGTGCACTATTTTGCATCCACCTACTGAACACATTCATTACTTATCAAACTTTGTTTTTGTAAGTCCGCACATTCTAAGTTGTAATAGCGAGGAGACACACAACACATTGAAGTTTGCACACCGGAGCAAACATGTTGAGATTAAGGCTTCTCAAAATAAGGTAGTCTTCTTTATTTAGCGGCAAAATTATTTCTTCTTAATTATTTCACGAAGTGTAACTCGGTCTATTGTCCTCTTTAGATTATGGATGAGAAATCTCTAATTAAGAAGTATCAAAGAGAAATCTCCTTTTTAAAGCAAGAACTTCAGCAATTAAAGCGTGGGATGATGGAGAATCCATGTCTAATGCCAAGTAATCAAGAAGATCTTCTCAATTTGAAACTTCAGGTGTGTTTCTATCCATGGATTTAGTATCCGTTTTTCACTGCACAGAACCTTGGATCAACCAAAGCTTGCTC